>JAZGTK010015599.1:0-13130 GCA_036877625.1 Ambastaia sidthimunki
CAAATAACAAACTGTTATAATCGATAATGCAAATAATAAACTGTTAGAAACGATGATACTACACTGTTAACGCGTCTTGCGCGTCTTTCATTGCCATGGAGACAGACTACTGCGCAACTCTACTGCGCATGCGGTATGTTGTCGTCTGTCTCCATAGTAACCGTTCTGTGGTTTTATTCTTTTATTATTATAAAGCTGCAACGGGTTAAAATGAACAAAAATGAGTTATTGAGTAAGTACATGAGAGATGAGTAAAACGACGCCTTTAATTTACCACCATTCACAATTCCAGTTGTGAACATGTTTTTTCCAGTTGTGTAACATGTTACATGCGTCCCAAACTATCTTTAATGTGATCAAAGTAGCCACCATTCAATAATCATCACAACTGCTTTATATGAGACCACATTACAGAGTGATGTCTGGTGTCTGTGAGCTGAAGTATTTGTGTATGTCAGAAAATAAAGCAATAATTTATTCCTTCTTATTTTTCAGAAAGTACAATATCAGTCCCAGGTGACATACTGTATGTTCAATCTTTTATATAACCTTAATTCTGTGTGTTTTCAATTAAATTACCAGATAAACCAGTTTAACTAACACACACACACACACACACAGAAATGTAACTATGTGAATAATTATGATTCATTCTGGGAGACTCACTGTTTATGTACAATAATTTTTATTATATATTTGAGATAAAACAACAGTATATTAGATTATAGTTTCTAATGAAATCAGGCCACATTTTACAGTGTCAATAATCAATCTGTGAGCTGTAGCTAATAAAACCTCTCAGAATATGTGCAGAGAGCAGAAAGCCAGTGCAGATTTTAGACAAACTACATCAGGAAGTCTCATTTGATTTTAAGTGTGTGTGTGTGTGTGTGTTTAAGTGCTTCCACATCAATAACGGAACTGACAGATCATAAATAGATAATAAATGTTTAGAAGAGCCACGTCCTGAAATATTAAAACTCCAGAGGGATCAGCAGCAAAAGCTTTGTGTGCTGATATTATTACCAAAAACACTTAAATCAAACATCATTATCACTGACATGATCCACCTACTTCCTGTGTACGTACCTGTCAGCCTTTTAAAAATGTTGAACAACATTAAAGACACACAAAACACGGTCCCATTGATTCACTAAAACATTCACTAAAACATTTTGAAACATTTCCTTAACTGTTGAAAATTATAAAGACATTTCTGATGCGGAATTCATTTGGAATTAAGGATTTGGCTCCTTAAAGGTGAAGTGTGAGTTGGATTTAAAATACTGTATTTAAAATACTTTCTTCCATCACAGTTTAACTTAAATAAGCTATTTGTCCCCAACAGTATAAACACTGTGACTTTTGTAACTATCAAACTTGATTTTGTTTGACTATCCCCACCAATCAGATAAACAGAAGCAACATTGTCTCAACCAATAGCAGGAGTTCAGGGCAGGACTGTTTTCTGACCGATGGCAGATGAGGGCAGAGCCCGAGAAACTTTGAACACAGTTATTATTTCTGCAATATAATTAAAGATGATAATGGCACCCTCGCTTTTAAAAAAGGGACATCTTATAAAATTGTCTTCACATTGCAGTATTTCAGCTATTTTTGTTTAATATGGAAAATGTTCAACATTCAATTACTTGCATATCAGATTTGTCAAAAACAGACCTTGCAATACAGAAAAAGCCCAAATAGACAGAATGATGGTTCTAATAAGAGTTTCTCACAGATCTTCATACAGTCTGTCCGTGAATCTGTGTAACAAGAGCACAGAAGCGCAGCAGCACACAACAGTTCAGTAATGTAATCTGGTATTTTTTCTCAGTGAGTGTTTTCTATTAGTGCTTTTATCAAGAAAATGTCTCCGTCTGTCTGCAGTTGCTGAAGTCTTTTATAGTGGTTGTTTGCATGAGGTTATGTGGTTGTAAGGTTGTTGTAGGTGGTTGCTAGATTGTTGCTATGAGGTTCCCAAGGTGTTTCGCATGGTTGTTAGTACGTTGCTGTGTGGTTGTTAAGGTTCTGTGGGTGACTGTCATGGCTTTGTAGGGTGGTGGGAATGTCCTGGACGGTTGCTAGGTGGTTACGAATCAGAGGCAATACTCATTAATCAGCTGCTGCAGACAGAACTAGGACTCGGAAACCTTCATGCTCAATAAAGAGGACAAACCCTCCCTCTCTCCCTCTCTCTCTCCCTCTCTCTCACTTACTCACTCAGTCCCATCACAGCCCATTAAAAGTTTAGTGCTGTTGTTCAGCAAATTGAAAATGTGCCATATCGATCCACCACTACACATCCATTCTGCATCTCAGGAGAGTCATTTTCTTTTAAGCTTTTGTGAGGGAAACCAGTAGAATTATTCTGCTTCATCTAATTATTAGTGGTGGCTGTTCTCCACCAATGCAGCTCATTTATAAGAATGCGAGAGAGAAATAATACGATTTGTGTTACTGTTAGAATTTCCTCCACAACCAAGAGCTGGACTGAGCAGTATTAGAGGTGCGAGTACATTTCTCTCTATCAATGGATTCTCAAAGCATTTAAATGCAGTGAAAGTAAAGGGGAAAAGAGAGAGAGAGAGGCCTTTGTGTGAGCGAGCCGTTGCCCGTTTCAGGTTTCAGAGATATTACATTAGACTAATGGGAACTCCCCAACAGCCATCAACAAAGACAACATACCGGAACAACTGAAATGCAAACAGCCCAATCAGCTTTTAAACTGTGAATTCTTGGCTGCTTAAATTCAAAACATAAACTTTTGAACTAAACACACTGTATAGGAAAACCCCTCCTAAATACAGGGAAAGTCCATGGAAAGTTTGGGAAATGTTTTTTTAGCTTATGTTTTGTACATGTTTTGCATTCAGGGTGATCTTTCATGCTTGATTTTAGTAGTAATGAGTTTGTACATCATGCCATAATTACAATCTTTACATTATTACCTTATGAACACTTATTGTACCATTTTACATCATGTATTTGTTTAAAAATGGACGTGTGCAAACACACGCAAACATTCTACGTACATTCTTGCGTCGCAGTGGCAGGTTACAGTCAACCTCGCGCAGCTGGAGGAGTTTGCATGCATGTGCATGCAGAGACTATGTTTTGGGCCTTGGAAACGATAGTGTTTACGTGTGCACAGCTGTGTGTTAATGTCATGTGACTGTATGTACGTTACACGGTGCTGATTGGAATGACGATAATGAGGATGAGGATGATGGTGGCAGTGACGCTGAGCGCTGCGATGCGATACGCCTGGTTCCTGCTGCAGCGAGTGTAGGAATGCGAGCGCCGCAGGAGCGTGTCAGAGGCCGGCGTGTAAATCTCATCCGTCCAGAACTCCATAGACTCCGGCGCCTGTACAATACACAGACACTGAGGTTTTAAAGATGTTAAATGCGATTTTTTTATCGCATGCATGCATTGTTTGCAATCTGTTTTATTTGACTGTGTCTGTGTTTAGGGTGCCAGAGATCTAATGTATGTGTAAACATAATAGTAATAATTGTAGAGGTGGAGGCGAAATCAACATTTTTGCCTATGCTCATTAGATGATAATTATTTTACAGTTACGGTAATATTTAAAAGTATACACTATAATGTATGACAAATTCATGTTGTAGTGATCACAACTTTATATTGCACAGAAATATGAATAACTATGAAATATAACTATTCTGAACATATTAAAATCAACATAATCCTTAAATGTAAAGTATGATTTTAAGCTATTAAATGGTCCTGGAATCTCTAGACCCCAAACAGAACACAGAGGGCACAAAACTACATCACAAGTAACATTTTCAGTCTGATCAGTAATATATACATACATTTGAAAGCAATACTTTTGAAGGAGTCACCTGAAGGTCTAAAGGTGTTAAGTCTGATTGGTTCCAGGTCACTTTGGGGCGGTCCGTGGAATTCTGGGCGGAGCTCTGAAGAGAAGTGCGGCGGGAGGGAACGTGTGGCTCAGGTGGCATGAGATGGAAACTTGGCACTTCCTGCAGTACGGGACCCTCCTTCTTATACACTGCACTCATCTGATCTGACTGAGGATAAGAGCAAGTCACACTACATACAGTTTACACGTGTGACATCATTAGTGAACATGCTTCTAAGTTACCACAACAATTGACTTTATATTAGAAATCTTGATATTATCAGCTTGAAAATTTGAGTAAAATGTCTCTGTTTTGCTTTACTGACTCAAGCTGGTTTACAGGCTTGTGCTAAACTTGATTCATGTTCTGATTGGCTACAAAAGTTGCTGTGGCTTGTCTTACAGTGATGTCTGTCAGAAACAGGTGTGATTACTCAAGACTTCAATGAAATGTCAAATATTGTGTTTTTTAATGCTCTGGTTGAGAAAATCACTTCTAGCACATTTACATTTCTTCTTTTATCTATTTATTTTTTTTATCCTGTAACCTTATTTAGCTGTTTATTTCTGGGTTTACAAAATGTGGTTTTACACCTTTGCACCCCACTGACTTACAAGACAAAATATATAAATAAGCTAGTGTCAAAAACACAGATGTTACCTTCACAGGCTGTATGTGTGGCTCTTTGGTGAAACTGATGCTCCATTCTCTGTGAGCTTCTGACCCGCTGCTCTCCGTTGGTGCTTTGGAGGCTCTGCGTACAAACAGACGTCTGCGTTTGGCCGCGGCGTCACCGGACCCCTCCGGCCCCAGACTGACCCGTGGAGAGCCGTGTGACTGTATGCTGGGCTGCGGTGTGGGCTGCATGTACATCTGATGAGGGTGTGGGCACGTGGGCAGCTCACGCTGCTCGAGTCGGTTCAGTGTGGACAACACAAGCGCCAGCTGGTCACGCAGCTCTGTGATTGGCTCCAGCTGTTGCTCCAGATCTGCGACCCGTTGGAGCAGCCGACCCACGCCCCATCGCACGCCCTCCTCAGGTGCTTCCATAGAGTGAAACAACCGTCTCAGTTTCCCTAAACGTTCACGCCTCTCTGGCAGCCCGGCTCCGCCCCCATCTTGGGCCCCTCCGCCCACTTCCCCTGGCAGCACTGCCATGGAGCCACACATGCTGATGTCATCTAGGAAACGGAAGATGGCGCTGATGTCGTCCTCTGCGATGTCGGGGTTGTCAATGGAAAGTTTTTCGCTAAGCATGAGGCTTCGCAAAGCACGTCGATCTGAGGGTTCCGTCTGGGTGCTCACGCTAGCCACACCCTCCTCAGTCGGTGACCAATCATACCACGCATCCAAACTCATGCCACTCAAGCGCTTGAAGGTGTCCCGAACAGAGTTAACGATGCGAGGATCAAAACCAGGAATGTCAAAACTTGAGCCATCAAAGCTCAGTTTAAAAACTCCAGGATTCCTCACTCCACACTTCTCCAACACGGATCTCTCTGATCTTGGTTTCTGCAAGCCAGCGTTTTCTTGCTCAGGTCTTTCATCCGCAGTTCTGCTATCAATGTCCAAACTGTGGCTCTTGACTTGCAAAGCTGGAGTCTGCTGAGTCTTCTCAATGGAGACAGTAGGCCCAAAGTAGGTAGATGTTTGAAGTTCATCTAAACTCTCGTGCTTTTTCTGATGCCACTCAGTCGAATCGGGACTGTACGGGTTTGTAGCATCATCAAACGATGCACTGTCTGCATGCACGTCCGATCCACTTGAATGCGTTGGTGCCTCAAACGATTGTGTTGCATATGTGTATTTATGATCATGCAGATCTTGCGTGTGTGATGCAGGGTGGCATGTGTTGGGATCTGGATAGGGGTTCTTCTGAGTAATATAAAGCAGGTCCTCACCGTCCTCGTTTGGTCCATCTGGACTCTGCTCTGATTGGCTGACAACTTCCACGGACTTGGGGGGTAACGATTTGTGTCCCTCTTTAAAGGCACTCCTCTTCTGAGAGCAGGAACGAATAATCCGGGCTTCCTGATTGGCCGGCGATGTCTTCCCTGCCTCCTGATTGATCCCATCGCTGGAGGTATCCACAGAGCGCGCTTTCTGCATGCCGTCTCGGTCGTGCATGTATGTGTGAGGGTAAGCAAGCGGTTCAAAGGTGGTCCGTGCGCGCGAAGCCTCTGTGTTATGACTGATCAGCTCACAAGGGAGGTTCTCATATTTACACTCCTGAGAGGCGGTCCCTTCTCCTGTGACGGGCATGACGGCCGGCCAATCATATCGCACGAACCCTTTTCCACAGACCTGACAGGGTGTCAACGACTGCACGTTCTGTGTGTATGTAGGGGCCACGCGTGTGTGCATGAGGAGGTTGAACAGAGAGACGACATCAGCAGCTGCTGAGAGCCGGTTGCTGCAGGGCGGGTGCAAACGCTCTCGGAACAGAGTGGCAGGGAAACACGGATCTCTACAGGCAGTGGAATACAGAAGACTGCGTAACTCCAGGAGCGGCTGCAGACTGAAGCGTCCACTCAGATACACGCAGATGTCGGCGTACGACGCGCTCCCACGGCACGCACCCAATATCTCCAGCATCTCCAGCAGCACCAGAGGGTCTTCAGGATACTCAGCCATGGACGCAGCTTGCACTCGTGCAGGCGCACTCACAAAGTCATGCTTTTAAATGCGAGCTCCTGTCCTGCGTGCTCACGTCCTCACGGCATGCACCATGCACATGCAGCTTCACAGAAAAGGAAACAGAGAAATCAGGTCAACCAGAGGTGGCATCTGACTAAAACTCATTTTCTGTTTATTTAATTTTGTATTCGTCCTCTGCACAAAGTTAAAACAGTTTGTAGGGTGCATGAAACTAAAATGAAACAAGCAGTTACCTCTTGACTTTGGACACAGATGGTGGGAATGAAGATATTCTTGGTGACCTTATTCAAAGCCTTAATATAGCCACACAGATGCGCGGTGCACAGAAGCTGAATCCAGTCCGTGGAAGCATTCGACTCAGTCTCACCTGAAACTCTTGCACTGCAGATGATGCATCAGTCGGTGGTCAGACAGCGGTCAGTCCAGCAATCGCTGCAGAAATGCAGGTCGTTTGGGGTCTCCAGGGACTCGGTGAAGCCCACTGGTGTCTCTTCTCATTCCATTAAAACCACACTACAGCACGAGTGCCTCCACTTCACGCGTGACGCTTCAGAGCCTCTAGCTGTGTGTCTGGTGTGAGCCGTGATGAAAGTCACGCGTGACGTGTGTTGGGGTTCATCACTGTAAAATACACAAGACAAAATTAATTCACACATCAGTGAAAGATTTATACAGCCATTAAATTGTAACATTTATATTGTTTTTATCTATTCCAATTATATTTTTTATTATAATTAAGAGACATAACCATATAATAGAATCAGTAGAACAAATAAATTATATTAATTTATAGGAGTTACAATTCATTATTTTCACTGCAATATCTTTATGTTGCTCAATATAAAATTAAACAATTACTATAAATTAAACAGAACTGGAAAGGATGTGGTTATTGATATTTTAAAGTGACGCTACAATTCAGTGTCATACTGTCAATAATATTTAATTCCTTTACATATTAAAACAGGAAAAGAAGTCAATTAGAAAAGCTTTAAAACATCTTATTTACTTTGCAATGTGAAATCAAACGATATGACATCATCAGAATAATAATGGAGGCTCACCTGTGTTATCTGATGACTTTACCTGATGTACACAGACTGTCCCAAATCAAATTCAAATGCAGACAGTGGATAATTCACAAGAAAGAGTCCTAACATCTAATACACAGCCTGTCTGAGCCTGAATCTGTTCCCAGCCGCTGACGGGTAATTGACTGTTATGGAGACTGTAACACACCTTCTCTCTCTCTGTTTTAAGTGTACAGATACATATATAAAGTGATCCGACCTTTTAAAACTGTAATATCACTCATGCACTCTGAACTATATCAGACTCATCAAAGTTCTCTCTGCATCTCGAATTAATGAGCATATTAAAAAGTACATTAAGTATGAGGCAAGTCATTACCCAGATGACATCATTTTAGTCAAATGTATTTTGTAAAGTTTGTTTGATGAGCTGTGAAGTTTTATTGCTGGTTAGTTGCTTCACATGTCACGTCATCTTATAGACCACCAGGGGGCAACAAAGTCCATTAACATTTCCAAGCGAAACAAATGACAAATGTTTTTTTTAAATTAACTATTTAACTGGTGTTTTATACAAATGACCAGGAAGTTAATAAAGCTGGTATTAATAATAAATAAAAAGGAAAGACAAACTAAAAATATAACAATGTTTTATGAAGAATATGAAAGATTATGGAATATTAAGGTCATAATCAAAAGTAAAATATTTCAGACACAGATCTTGTCCATGATCAGATTCAAGCACAAAATCCTTTTGAATCTTTTTCTGATCATTCTGTGATCACATGACCATCAGGGTTTTGCCCAAACCTGTGAAGTTCATGCCAGCTCAAATACATGACCATTAAAACAAGACGAAAAACACAGATAATCATTTTAAGTTGCAAGAACGTTCCTGTAACATAATTTTGGTTTGAGAACGTTCAAAATGTTAATTTTTTTAGATATTGTATCAACATTATTGCTTCATTTAAAGTTTTTAAAACTTTCCACTAACTACTTAAGAATAACATTTTTGATTTATATGGAATATATTACTGCTTTTTGCTTTTGATAACTCTGACAGAACTTTTAAAGAATATTAGCCAACGTTCCCTGTTAGCTGAGAAATGACAAATACCGAGTGAAACGCCGTGAAATTTTTTACTCAAATTGTTCTGGTGATATTAGTAATGGAAGTGGTCAACACAGAGATGTGTTCAGCTGTTGTAGCTCTGCAACGCTGCGTGTGCATGAGCTGGTTTTAAATCCTAACTTAAACTGACGTTTTGAGGTTTTTGATAAAGTGAGGGTACAGGAAATGTTTTGATGGGTGTGCCTCTGCTGCTTAAATGTGTTTCTCAACATCTCTTTGATGGCAAATCTGTTTGGGTTTGTTGGTGAGTCACAGTGTTACTTATTAACCACATAAATATTTGTAGTGGGTGTGAGGATTTAACAATTAGGAAAAACATCTGCATCAAATCAAAGACGAGAGAAACAGGTAACGAATAATTATACAACCACCGATCTGACAGTAATCTCTACAGTAACTCAACTAAACTCTGTGAAAATGAAAAGCAAGTGTAAGCAAACAAAAAGAAGGGGACATGAAGTGAGGAGAAAATGATACACGCAGAGGCTCTGAGGTCACATGATGTAGTGACCATGAGTCATTACTGTGGGAAACTTGATTAAGTTTGTGCATCAATCACTTTCTTCAAACACTTAAAGAGTAAAAGAGTCTCTTATCTTATCAGTCTGTTAAAGGAAACACTGATCACTGTTAAAACACACACACACACATTCCACACAACTACAAAAACAGCTGCCATACAATTCATGTATAATGTGGCTTTATTTGAGCCATATGCACCAATGTAGGTAAATCCACCCTATTCACAAACCAGAAAAAACATTAGAAAAGTTCATATCAAGCAACACTGCAAGTACAATAAAGCAAACAATGATTAATCTTTAAAATCTACTACGAATGATAAAAAAATATAAAAGATTTAAAGGCCTTATTCCATGGGTTTGGAAGGCTAAACCAATGCTCTCATGTCTAAACCCGGCGACACAGCTGCCTGAACAAAGATAAAGAGTGAATAGTGGTCAGTCAGAAGTGTGCAGATCAGTGCTGTTATCTGACTGACTGATGAGCTCATGTGCTTTCAGACAGACACCATGCAACACCAACACACTGGCAGTTGCCCAGGCAACGAGACCCTCACACAATCTCCCGGGTTTTTCGGATGGCACAGCAGAGCATCGTGCTGAAGATCATGCCAAAGATCTGCAAACACAGAGAGAACATTCCATCAAACACGCAACGTCACACACATATGTGGTGTATTGCACAACACTTCATGTGTCCGTTTAAAACTGCAGCGTGTAGATTTAGTGCTCGAGTTATGGCTTTTGTCAAACACGTTTTGAAAAACAGTCTCTCCATCTTCCATTGTTTGGGAAACAGGAAGTCTCGTCTGAAACTTACACCATTAGCTAAGCTGATGTTACGCTGAGGCGGCTCAAACCAAGCAACCAAATCACTTAAACAAATGAGCAGCTTACAGTGAGACATCAAGTTAAGTTAACTACCAGAGCTAGGTGAGGAGAAAATATTTTAGCATTATTTTTAAGCCAAAATGTTAAATAGCTACAAAGAAATGAATAAAAACAAAACTATAATGTAACAGAAAAATAACTTACCATAATCACTCCAATGCTGATTCCAACACTTCCAATAATATGTAGTTTGGAGTTGAAGACTTCATCGATGGCGTCAGGGCAGCTCTACACATTTATACACAAGATCTGGAGTCAGTACACACAGAATGAATCTGTGCTTTATGTGCAGAACAAATAAGTCAAACATTTCGGCCTCTCAGTTTCTAAAGCTGCTGGAGCTTCAGAGTCATCTCTCGTCTGCTCAGTGAATGTTCTTGAGATTCTGCCGGTGGAAGGTGAAGTACGAGGTCATCACAGCGCGATTCATTCAAGCTGAGCCACACGCAGGCTTTCAGCTGTTTATTATTTGAATTTTTCATGCAATAATTCCCCCCCAATCTCGACTCACACATTAAATCTCTTGTGTTTAAGCATTCCTGTAGCTCAGTTGCGTTAGCAGCTCAAGTGTTGTGGGTCTGAATGCCCAGCAGACACACGCTGGATACACTGAATGTGCTGTATGTTGGCTTTTAATTATGAGGTGCAGTTTTGTTGAAAGAGAAACTGTTACCTTTGTGATGAGCACATCAAGCCGCTCTTTTCCTGGACATGTTTCCTGAATCAGCTTCTCCACGTCTCCTGATTTACCGCAGCAGTTCAGCTGAGAGATCACGCAGATATGAGTTACCATCTGATATTAAATTAAATCCTTTCAAACATTCAGTGTTCAGTGTTGGAGGAGGCGTGGCTTTGGAAAGCTCTCTGAATGGATGGCAGGATCTTATGCTTTCAAAGCTAGCTTGCTATTGCTAGCCAACCATGCCTTTACTAACAACAGTCAAAATAAAGAGACGGAGACGAGGTCTTACACCATGCTGGATCAGACGCAGGGTTTCTTTCAATGCATCCTGTTTGGTGTCTAAGTATTTATCATATGTTTCCCTGTAGAAAGCAGTTATATCTTCAATAACCTGCAGGCACAAAGACATTCATGTGGGTTAGAAAAAAATGTCTGCATGTTTTTGTCTGCATGTGTGCACTGCATGCGATACTGACCTTGGTCTGGTTGGAAAAGCCCCAAATTCCAGCAGCCACTTCAACAGCAAATATGACCAACAGAAAGAAAAAGAACTGAAGGGCAAAACACAGAAACATCAAAGTTCTGCAGCCCGTAACACTGATGGATATTTAATAAGAAATGTACCAATCCCAGCATGCCACTTACCAATCCCAGCATGCAAGGGGATTCCTGGATGGCTCCACAGCATCCAAAAAAACCCACAATCATCATCAAAGCTCCAGCTGCAACCAGGATGTACACACCTACAACACACACATCACTTTATAATAGCACAACACGTAGTTGTATTAAGGCCGTACATAAGCAACTACTGACCAGTGTAGAAGACATAAGGAGAGTTCTCCCCCTCAAACAAGCTTTTAGTTTTGGGATCAAACCTCAGCCAAAGTCCAATAGCCAAGACACCTGTGCCTGCAATCTGCAATAACACACAAACATAACACAACATAATGCACGTCACCCTAAAATATACACAAAGCTGTTAAAATATACACTAACAGCTCAGACAACAGAGATATCTGAGCCTGAAACTGAGTCTGGTACTGCATGACTTCAGCAGGTTACACAAAGGTTGTTGGTTTGAGCTCTGCTAATTGTCCATAGACGTGTTTATCGCTACATGACAACACTGCAGATATATGAACAATCTATGAAAGTGTACAGTGGACTCCAGCTGGGCAAAACCAAACCTTCATTCTCCAGCCACTGCAGTTATTTCCATGCAAGTAACAGACAGACATTCAATTACAGCTCTTAAATAACTGAATCTACAAACCTGCCAGGATTATGTTTTAATATATTTTAAATTTAAATCCAATAAAAAGGAACCATGAATTGTATTATATCTGAAATCACACAAAAAGCATGTCTATCTAAAGTGACAAGGTCAAAACAGTAAGTGGCTCTTTTAAGCTGAAAGAAGGGACTTTCATTCATAAGCTGAGTGTTGTGCGAGTGTTGTGCGAGTGTTGTGCGAGTGTTGTGCGAGTGTTTTGATGACTCCCGCTCAAGTGTTCTTGTAGCGTCTCTGGGAAGACACAATAAAACGACTATCACGTATCCATTGCTTCAGTAGGGAACTGGCAAAACAAAACTGACATGAAGTTTTTTGTCTGTTAGATGTGATGCTTATTAATACATCAAAGTTTGCTGGTGATTGTAGCAAAACTGTTTAATTTTACTTCCTGCCGCCAGAGATACGTGATCCTCTATCACATGTAAAACTGAATTAAAACACTGAATTCACTATTTTCAGTGTTGAAAGCTGAAGAATGTGACACTCGAGATATAACATCTGTTGGTTTGACCTAAAATGACAGAGATTAACAATATCAAGTCAGCTCAGTCCATTCAAGGGCTTTCAGAGTATTTGGGTCCAAGTTCATTTACAAAAACACAAACACACAGATGCAGCGAGATCACGCTGACCAATCATCTTTCAGCTCTTGATTTAACATAAGCTTCACTCATCATATCATGTGACTTCTGTTTCTTTCTAGACATGTAATATTCACTAAACTGAATGTAATGGTTTCATGTCCTGCTCTGACTTTCCCTGTGACCCACTTCTTTCATCTGAACACACACACACACACACAAACACAAACACACACACGTAACAAAGCGCAAAACTAATATTCACAAATAAATGTTTCACAAAATGAGAAACAGCACACAAGTATGAAGGAACACCTACCCAGAGAAGAACATTTAAAAGGAACAATGCGTATTTGACACATTTTGAACATCCTTCAACTCCCATTTTCTTGCCGTCCAAGTTACTTTCACTTTCAGGGAAACAAAGAGTGTCAGCAAATT
>JAZGTK010015600.1:0-13129 GCA_036877625.1 Ambastaia sidthimunki
CTATACCACAATGGAAGTATATTTCACTATAGGGATAAGTTCTGCAAAATGCTCACAAACTTGAAATGGATAGTAAAGTGAGGTCAAGGTGATGATCGCGTAGTCTTCTGTGAGATCACTCACTTGTGAAGTCACACCTCATTGACAGGAAGCATCTGTAACTCTCGGGTTCACAGAACACTTGTGAGGCACATCAGTGATGTTTATAATAAGTACAAAGTACAATATCTAAATGCATTAAGATTACCAGCATTAAGGATCTGAAATTTACAACAAGCAATTACTTTTACTGCACTTATTTATTCTGGTATACTGTATGTATATAAACATACTGCTGTTCAATATTTGTTTAAGTTTAATGTTTAAAATGTGTGTGTACAAATTAACAATAACCCTGATGTATAAATGTTGTGTTTCATTTTTAGTTCATTTAGTTTACTACTGTATTGACTGATGTTAAAGACCCCGTGAAAACACTTCATGAGTGCAGTTTTTCTTTCTTTTGTTGACATACAGGAAGTTTGACCCTTCCATTTTTTTAAATAGGCACAATCATGATCACATGATCAGTCACTTGCTATTGTGCTCTATTAGGGGAGGGACTTTCTCATTCAACAAAGTATTTAATTGGACAAAAAAGCTTGAGTGCAAGATGAGTCATTAACCATTTCTGTCCTCAGGAAGAAAGCGACTGTGCACGTATAAGTTAAAAAAAGTTAATTTGTCAACATGTGGAAGTAGACTAGCATATAAATATAGATACCTCAATGCTGAAAGGCATAGACTAAGAGCTACAAAAGTCTAATTTTAAAAACAAATAACAAGGCATACAGTAGTACAGACAAATCGTATGCATGGCTGATCCCATTTGTATTCAAATTATTATGCTGGTAACGTGTTGATAATGTAAAGTTCTTCATGTTCTTCAAAGTCTTAAAAGAAATATTCTGTTCTTGAACTCAGACTCATCTGTCCCCTATAATGCAAACACAAAACACGGCCTTCAAAAGCGCAGTACACTTGGCGCCATCACAAAAATGTCCCCCATTTCGAATGCTCTCAGACATGCAGTTGTTATATAGACATTTGCAGTGTCCCATGAAGACGCTTTTTACAGATATTATGAATGCAGCGAATTGGAGCATTCAAAGAGGGTGGGGTGGATGGCATGCTGTACATTCCTAAAAGTAAAACCAACCACATGTTGGACAGCAAAACTTATGGAACTTCTTTAGGGGTTTCTGAGCATCTGGAGTTGTTTAACTTCAAACACGTTCAGACTCTGGGGGAGGGGAGGGATGTTCACTCGTCACAGCTCTGTTTCTGGGCCAAACACATCTGCAAACATTGTTTACACCACGATTGCTACAAGACAATGAAGCGAAGGAGTACAAAGCATATTAGCGTCTGAGGTTCATTCGGCAATTTGAGAAGGCGAATCGTGTTTGTGTGAGTGTGTGTATGGTTAGGGGGTGGTAAAGGGTTGGCTGACCACCCTGGACAGCCCCTTCCTGACTACATAGCTGACAGGAAGTTTAGAAAGAAAACGAGTGAAAAAGGAGACATTAATTTTTCTGTTTCTGCCTTTTTGTTTTTTCTGCATTTTTTAGATTTTGTCTGCCCTCGGCCGCAATAGGAGACAGAAGAACCAAACGATTGAGAAAAACCACTAAAGAGAAAAAAAAAAGTGGAAGAACTGACAGAAGATGAAGCGCAACTTTTGCTGTATTCAGGGTCATTTTGCGGGAGATTATTTGTGACGCGAAGGGACTTAACGAAGAATGTTGAGTGTTTGCCGATCTAAATGATGAAAACAGCTGTTGGGACTCAGAACACTGGAGCATCTTGAGAGTAAGCAGCCGCACATACACCCACGAAGTTTATACACACACGATGTGTGAGGATTTACTGTTATATACTTCTGTAGTTGTATTAGCATGTTTGACTGTGTGGGTGCTTATTAAACAAAAAATAGTGTAGAAATTAGTATAGTCTAAAAGTCATGGTCACAACTTTGAGAACTAGAAGTTGAGATCTTTGGCTGAATAAAGCCCTCTAGGCATATATACTTTTCTAAAAATGAACAATGTTATTTAATCTAACATAAACAAACTTGTACACACTTTATTTAGTATGAGCCAGGGATGGGCAGGAGAGTCCAAATATAAGAGTTTAAGAATGGGTCACTGTAAAACTTAAATGAATTGATTTATTAACCAGTAATGTGGGGTGTAATCTGTCTAGTCTCTCTTGATGTAAATTATGTAAAACCATCGCTCAGGAAATGTTAGCTTGAACCAAAACAGTTACCAGCATTTGCAGAATAAAAAATAGGTCACAGAATAAGGAATAAGGTTTCATTTATTGACATTATTGGCTAACATTAACTAACAATAAACATCATTTATTCATTTTTGTTAATGATTCAGTTTATTGTTCATTCATGTTAGTTCATTGTGCCTTAATTAATGTTAACAGATATGACTTTTGATGTTAAAAATGATCTGTAAATGTTGAATTAACATAAACTAAGATTAATAAATGCTGTTAAGTATAATTTCTTGTTAGTTCATGTTAACTAAGGTAGTTACTAAGTAATGTTGAGAAATTAAAGCTTATTGTAAAGTGTTACCCTATACGTAATATTTATAATGTGCAGGTATAAAAATACATGCAGTTTTTTTAATCAAAAATGTGCATAAATGTTCTAGTTTCTTCAGACACGTTAAACGTGTAGACAGTCACAACACAGATCAGCCAGTAATGGTCTCTATATGGACTACATGTTCTGTTAATAATGTAAAAAAAAATGTTAATATATATGTCGTGTGATAAAATAAATATGTTTTGCTTGCAGTCTGCAATGGAGGGCCGCTAGTACGCTAGAAATATGTTATAAAACATCAGTGAGAGTGACATTGATGCACACAAACTTTTTTCATCTCCAGCTTCATCTGAAAAAGCTGACACTCCCTATTTCACAATTCAGTCGTATTGGCACATTTATTGCAATCACATGACATTATGATCTGAACTCATGTTTCATGGAAAGAATTAGACACAGGCCAAGACTTCTGTTTTTTCCTTCTGTGATGTTTCATTGTCTCACAAGTTTTACTTTACAGTTGCAACATATTGAGTAATTTAAACACCTTCGACTGACCACAGCTGTGCTAGGTTGTCTCTTTTTTGTCTTATTTTTTGTTACACTGAGATCTAAGTTTGATCTTTCTTGTGTTAACAGGTTCATGATTGAGGTCTTCTAAAACTATTCTTCAGATTTCCCTCAGAGCTCTCTGCTGTTTCTAGATTATGCACTATGCTCTCCCCTGCGCCTTCCACAGCACCTCCGGTTCTCTCCAAACCCTCTTCCCCTACCATTTCCTCACCTCCTCCAACATCATTCCGGCCACAAACCTCTTCTCTTTCCTCTCCTGCTCCTCTCACCCTGACTTCTAATCCAAACTTCCCTTTGGTTGATATCTCTGGTAACTCCTCCCCCGACGCTGCTTCCCTTATACTCCCTTCTTCACCTCCATCTTCATGTATACAAACTCCTCCACCTCCACTCTCACCATCCTCACCTCACGTTATCTCCAAACCATCTCCCTCTCCACCCCAGAAACCCATGTCTCCTCAGGTTCCAAAGCCACCCCTTCCTGCACAACTCCCCTCTGCGCTTCCAAAGATCTCCTCCACACCCTTAGCTAGACCACCTCCTCCTGTAGCTAGGCCCTCATCTCCACCCCAACCCAGACCTCCTCCACCAGCAGTCTCAAAACCACCTGCCACTACATCTCAAGTCAGCAAGATCAAGTCAGTCCCTCCTGGTATCAGCATCCTGGAGAAGCTGATTAAAACATGTCCAGTGTGGCTTCAGCTTGGAATGAAGCACGAAAGAGCCATGAATATACTGAGAAAGGAAACACCTGGGGTGAGAGAGAATAGTCATATTATGTATTACTCATATGGATAGGTTCTTAAAAAAAGGTGCTTCATGATGTCATAAAAGAACCCTTTTGGGGGTTCACACATCTGTAGAAATGTTCACAAAAGGTTCTTTGTAATGAACAAAGGTTCTTTAAACTATACAAAAAGGTAAGAAAAATTATTCTTTTAAGAACCTTAGACTAAATTTTTGGGGAACCAAAATTGGTTTTTCTATGGCATTGCTGTGAAGAACCTTTTAAGAACCCTTTTTAAGAGTGTAGATTTAAAAAAAATGGTCTGCATTCCTTTATTCTCACACATTTATGGGTTTGAATATGTGTGATGTAAAACAATCATAGAACATTCATGAAATGAGTGATTGTGACTGCATTGTGATTTAAAAAGTTTTTCTAAACAGGTCTACACAAATTTCAAAAAATGATGAGCAGGAAGAAAATAAGCTGGATGGAAAGCTAAAGATAGTCATGAATAACTGAGGGGTTTTGAGTTTTTACAATTTTACAATTACAATTGTTAATAATAGGGATGTTAAAGTCTTAGAGTGACAAACTAATTCCACTTGGATCCGAATTATTTGTTCAAATCACTTAATTTCCTGGAGGGGGACATCATTAGGAAACTGGCTAGTGATATTACAAATGACAGGACAGAATGTGATATTCAAGATATAAAAAAAAACAAACTCTGATTATCAAGTTAAAAATATATTTTCCAAGAAATATAGGAAATGTTTTGATTACAGAGAAAAAATGAGAAAACATCTGTAAAATTTCTTAATCATTTGCCATTTTTTCTGTTAGCATAACACATACATATCTCCAGGGCAACATCTGCTCAGTACCTCACATCTACAGTAATTGTGAGGCTGTGATGAAATAACACAACACCAAAAATATACTTTATCTTATATATTTTGAAATTTAATTTAATTCTTTTTTACCAAATGTTCTGACACAAATAAACTGACCCCAATGTGCTTGATTCTGTATACACACAGATATTTTTAGTCAGGAGGGATGTAGGTCAGAAGCCAATGATGCTGTCAGTCTGTCTTCCCGACCAGCTGGGGGAGCCCCAGGTCAAAGAACTGACTGTGAAGGAGGAAAAGTCCTGTGAGTTGTTTTGCATTTGGTAATGAGTCTTGTTTTGACTTGATTTGGGAAGGTTTATGTCTGGAATGCCTTTGTGCCAACACAGACCCACACACAAGCGTATTTGCATACAGAGCTAAACACATCCACTCAGACAGGCCCACGCACAAAGACATTTGCATACATACCTGCAGCTCAGTCACTCAATCAGCATGTTTGAATAGTGACAATGCACAGAGACATTAACAGGAGGTGAAGTCTGGTGTTGGGGGTTGTTGGGGCTGTGGGCTGCAGGTTTCCTGTCCCCTGACTGCATTTGTCGCTACAGGATGTCCTACAGTGGCCGCTTATAGCTTTATTTCCTGGTTTGTGTGTGTCTGCATAAGTATGTGGCCAGTTTTCTTGTCACCTTTATGTCTGTCATAATAAAAATTCTGTACTGTTTGTTGAGCGTTTGAAAAGTAATCCTGTTTTCTGTTAAGATGAAAACAAGTCTGAAAAATTATCTTCTTTCTATCTTTTTTGGCCAAAAAACCTACTTTATTTTAAGTGAGGGACAGTCAGTTTGATAAATTTATTTATACATCCCAATTTATCATTACCATAGAAATTCCCAAGTGCTTTGTTTTCTGTGTCAGGAGGTGATAGGTCACGCAAACATATTTCGTAAATAAGTGCCGCCAATAAATTGAAAATAACATCAGGGAGCGGATGTGTTGCTAGCATTAACACTTTTGTTTCTTTCACATTCTATAGTGCTGTACCTTGAAGGGTCGGTTCTGGTCTTTGAGAACATTTTTAAACTCATTGCTTTCTACTGTGTTAGCCGGTGAGCCTGAAACCACATCTCCTTCATACATAAACATCGTATTTAGCTTCTCTCAAAATATTCAAAACTTTCATGTTTTTATGCATTCAGGGACATTCTGCCTTTTCCTCTGAAGTTACCTGAGGTCATCCTCCAGGTAACTAAATATGAGGACATGGAGGTGATTTCCTCACTTGGTTCAGGTAAGACACAATGGTAGACTAGTTTATTTACTTTTAGCCTGATCAGGAAGAGATCCCATGACGCTCATAGGAAATGTTATAAAAGCTAATAGACACTTTTTCACTTAATGTAGTCATTAAGCGCAGATTAAAATATTTTGTGGTTGTTTGTTTTTGCCATCACAAACTACAGCTACAATGTTTTTGCTGCAATGTTTTGAAGAAGTTGGTTCCCTGGTTGTTTAAAGATGCAATAGCACTAATTTAGATCATAGGAAAACAATGTGTATGTAAAACTATGCCTACATAATTTAGCAAAATGCAAAGTTGGCTTGTAAACGTTAGATAATTCTAACATGAATGTTTTTGTCACACAGAGTTCTGGAGTTCAGCTCTAAATAGTCATGAGGAAGTGGAAAATGTTGGTGGCAGTTGTGGCACTCTGGATAGGCAGGGGCAAAGTAGTTCCTGTGAAATTCAGCTTTCCATTGGCAGTGACAGGCTTTGGTACGTCAACCCAATTTTCATTGAGGAATGCAGCAACAGCAGGCTGCCCACCTCACCTACTCCGGTCTTGAGAACCCAAAGTCTCAACACACCAATCCAGGCTCCGCCCAAATATAAAAGGCCTCCGCCCCTGCGTCCTCGCCCCCCTAGTGCACCTGAGTGTTCACTACAGCATGCATTAGCCAAGCCCACAAAAGGGGAGTTCAAGTCAGCTCTCAGTTCTCCTCCCTCTTCAAGCCTGAAAGGGGAAGGAAGTGACTATGAGCACGCAGAAAGAGAACAAGAGCAACAGGGAACTCCTGCCTCAGGCATTGAGTGTGACACAGTCAAGCCAGCTGTCTTACAGCCAGCTCAGGGCAAAGGCAGCAAGCAGCTTATTTCACATAGAGTACCTCCAGTACCAAGCCGGCGCAGGCTATCTGAAAAACAACCATCAGAGGAAATGATGCAGCAGGAGGTCACCATCAGCACCTCCACTGAGCCAGAGACAGAAGAAAAAGTTCCTGTAGCATCTCTCATTTGCCTAGATGACAACATGGAAGAAAAGGAGAAACCTGTGGATTTAGAGACTCAGGAAGTATCCATGCAAGAGCCTCAAGTAACAAACGGAGCTCCTCCAATGGTGACAAGGGCAGCAGAAACTAAAACACCAAAGAGGCCTGACGTTCCAGTGGCACCTCCGAGGAGAAAAAGACAATCTCAAAATTTTGCTTCTGGAAATTCGTTTGTGCCGAGCATCCAAGAGCCCACTTCAGTCCTACCTTTAAACAGCAGCAGTCCTCCTCTTATCCACCACTCCCTCTGCATCAACACCGGTCACCCCAAAGTCTCTGATGTTTCTCTATACTCTCCTGAAGGTGGAGTTCCACAGCCAGACCATGATTCCTATTCCACCAGCAGCACGGAGGAAGAGATAGACGCTAGTGTTGCAACAGGTGGTCTGATAAAGAGGGCCCCAACAATCATGCTAGACCGTGCCAAGCAACGACTGTCAATGGTGTCCATGGCAAACCTTTCCAACGTTCTCACAGGCTTCATGAGTGCAGACCGTAAGCTTCAGAAACGCATTGTGGAACTGGCCCGGGATGGAAACTCATACTTTGGGAATCTTGTTAGAGATTATAGAGCCTTTACTTTGGACACCATGCGGAAACAAACTTCTAGCACAGAGATGCTTCAAGAGATCAGACAAATGATAACCCAACTAAAAAGCTACTTGATCCAGAGTGCAGAGTTGCAAAATCTACAAGAGGCAGCCACATATTCTGAGGAGAAACTGGGTAATTGATAAATAATAGTAATCTGTGACAGCAGACACTTGATCAGTTGCTTTTTGAAGATTGTTGATGTAATTTCTTAGCAAGACCAGAATAATTCAAAGAATAGAACCCTATCCAAGCAAAAACTTTATATGCTAATCTGGAGAGTAAACTGTTGTCTATAATGTGTTGCTCAGTTCATAAAAACTAATGTGGTCGAAGTAAACCTGCAACAAGGCGACCATAGATCACACAGTGTTAAAAATAACCTTTTATTTCAAACACAGTTAAAACTGAGAATCGAGATCATTTTGCATTCTTACAGTAGCATAAAACATCAGGTTTCAGTGAGACTGGATTCATAATGAAAGAATGCTGTAGTTATGACTCTCAGCCCCTCAGGAAAACTAAAATTTCACATACTCACACTGAAGAATGTTGATATGTTTTCTGCTTCTCCTTCACTGTACCACAAGATGATTAAAATTGTATTAAGTGTCACAAGAAGTCTAATGGTGATATAGTCATAATATGTAAAGCAATCTTCAACCTTCTTATTTCGATTAAAAGATACAAAATAGCTAAATAACGTAAAGAATATATGAAAGAATAAGAAAAGAATTAATAAGAAAGTAATGTTTTGTATGATGTTTCTCTTGTGTTTATGTATTTATTTATATATAACAGTACAGACCGATATTGATGTCACATGATGTATCTGATAAGTGTGTTCCTCTTAATAGAGATGATTATCGAAGCAGCACTATGTAAAAGTGTCCTGAAACCCTTGCGGGAGGCTGTGTACAACGGACTGAAGGACATTCACTCCCGGGCGGGAAATCTGAAGAAACTGAAAGAGAACCAGCAAGTGGTTCTGGGGACCACAACCACAGACCTGGGGGTCACAACAAGCATTCCTGAAACGGCCATCTTGGATAAGATTCAAGTGAAGCTTGGAAACCTACACAAAGAATATTCACCTCAGAAGAAGATCGACCTGCTTCTCAAGACCTGCAAGATCATCTATGAGTCGATGTCTGTGGGCTGTCCTGGTGGGTTGATTGTATTTCATAATAGCAGCAGTTAAAGGTCTTTTTTGCTCCTTATGTCTACAATATTTACAGGCCCCTCCCTATCACAATTTCTACCCAATAAATATTCTAGCTTGTAAAGATATGTGAGACAAAGAATAAATGTGAGAAAACATAATGCTTAATGTGTTGGCTGTAAGAATAGAAGTTCTGCTTTTATGTTGAATAAGTTAGCTGCTTTTTAGATGGTTATGCTGCCTGGATCAGTCTAAAAAATACAGTTTTATATTATAACTGTTTACACATTGCAAAAAAAATTTACTTCATTGGATCATGTCAGCAGTACCTTCTATCCTTTAATATTAAACATAGGTTCTACCTGTTTCCATCCATCCATTCCCTAAACCCACTTATACTCTTCAGGGTCACCGGGGGCTGAAGCCTATCCCAGCAACTTGGGTCATAGGCAGGGTACCCCTTGAATAGATGGCCAGTCTATTGCAGAGCAAACACTCACAGACACATACACATTCACTCACATCTGACAATATCCAATTGATCTAATCTGAATGTTTTTGGTCTGTGGGGGAAACCAGAGTACAGTGACACAGGGGGAACATGCAATCTCCACACAGAAAGGCCTCCTGGCTCAGTCTGGGCTCGAACCAGAAACCTTCTTGCTGTGAGGAAGCTGTGCCAGCCATTTAACCACTGTGTCGCCCTATTCTACCAGTTTATGTTTAAAAAATATATATTAACTCAGGGAGCTTTAACTTCTTAGTTTTGACCCAGTAAAATATATCATTCAAAACATGAAACAAAAGCAATATTCCTTGTAAAGGAATATATGGGGAAAAGGTAAATTAATCCGAATAGTTTCTTTTTGGAAACTTACAGTACATATGTCACAAGCCAGACTCATCATTTACTGAATCTCATCATTACGCATCAGTTCTAGAGATTACAGGGAAAGAGCACAACTTCTGAACAGAAAGACGGAAAACACGCAAGCATTGCGTCTCTACAGAGCTCAGGCTCCGCCTTTTCCTCTTCACCCCAGAATTAGTCCAGATTACATCAAAGCTGTCATTAGCGCCTTCAAATAAGGAAGTTAGCTACAGCTGCAAAAAACAGTATTTGTGAGCTGTGGAGAGCTGTGTACAGGAATGGACACACATATTTATCGGAATGACATGTCAAAGCTCACGTCTGTCTTTATTCTGCATGTGGCACAATCAAGGGCAAGGCTTGACCTATTCTTAACAACCTCCATCTTTATTGGCTTAAGTGGAAGAAGTACAGTTCATGAGGGCTTTTGTCCTTTCTGTAGCATGTTTTTACTCAAATTTAAGCTGGAGTTCATCCACATTTGAAGTGAAATTTAAAATTGCAGCGTGCAGACGGCGCTCTGAAGTTATCTCGTAAAAATGACTGATGTAATCCAAAATTCATTTGATTTGAAAAAGCAGCAACACATTTGCGATGAGAATTTTTTCGTAGGCTGCAGGCTTTTGTTTTTCAAAACACATTTCTCATTTAGGATATACTGTATATTCAGTCTTCGGTCGATACCTTTTCCAGATGCTGTTTAGATGAGGCTGAGTTATCTAGGCTTAAGATGGGCTTTGTTTAGAGAACAGCAATTTTTCTTTAGCAACCTCCCATGCGCATTCTCTCCCTGCAGTGCTTTCTTTAATAGATATTTATAAGCACTGAGATTAACCCAGACAGATGATGCTTGTCGAAGCTGATGCTATTATCCACACGTTCTTTATACACTTATCCACAACAAAGAACAGTCACGCATGTATTTCATTTCCTCTATTTGTACAATTACCAAACCACATATTTTCTTAATCAATGGTTTAGTAACTCTTTCTAGCCCTTATTCTAAGATCCACAACAACATCTTTAGCTCAGGGTAGAGTTCATTTTACAAACTCATGTTCTGAATTATTGATTTAAAGAGGCAACAGCCAAATGTGTTTTATTTAATCATACAACATCCCTTAAACAAATATAATCATACTGTAAATTGAATCAATGATATCAACAATGACATTTTTATAGTTTATTTAGGTCAGTTAATTTCCAGGTAACACACAAGTTCATAAAATGTGTACATTGAATGCACTGTAAATTGTTTAGATAAAGAAATGTGTGAAAATGATGCATGTAAGTCAGTCTAATTTGAAATTACATATCTTTTGCAGTACTGAAAAAATATAGATTCTATAGGTCTTGTTTTTCTCATTTGTTGATTTTATTATACCAAATGAATCTGACTGTATCCTACTGAGGGTTTCTAAATTCCTAACATGAGAACTGGGTTTATACTAATGAACTTTTGTGGCAGTGTATTGCCGAAATGTATTGCTTTGCATTGCTTTTTATTTTAAAGGCAATGCAATTGGTTTTGTAATGATGCCTCATAAATATTAGAATAAATGAGCTCCCAGAAAATCACTCTGCACATTCAAAATATACTGAAGTTATTTAAAAAGTTGCATTGTGTAAGAATTAGAAACTATAATCTATTTATTCTCTGCCCTGAAAGTAATTTACAATCCACTTCACAGTAACAGTGATAAAAGCAGTGAAAAAATAAACCCACAGACAGTCAGGAACAGAATGTAGATTTACATTTATGCATTTGGCAGATGCTTTTTATCCAAAGCTTCTTACAGTGCATTCAGGTTTTACATGTTATCAATATTTGCATTCCCTGGGATTTGAACCCATGACCCTGGTGTTGCTAGCATTATGTTCTACCAGCTGAGATACAGAAAAGCTATATAAAGTAAAACAGTGGTTCCCAACCTTTTTTAACTCCTGGCCCACACAACCAAACACATATGTTTCCGCGTCCCACTGCAAAAGAATGTAAATGAACCTGCTATTTGTGTACATACATTAGCAATATTAATATTTCTATTGATAATAACCGGCGGCCCACTGATTGAAAACCACTTAAGTAAAAAATGTATAGAATGTTATTGAATGTGGATGTAGTCTTTTAGCTACAAAGTCACAAGTAATTGTCTTGAATATCTGAATTTTCAATGTATATTTCAGGGAAGTGTTTACAATACATGACATTGTTTACATCAAACATCTAAGGATGTTTTTAATTAATAGATTAATAGATTCATTCTTGAGCGCCTAAATGCACACATTAAATTCTCAAACTGATTTATAATCATAACCGCTACGCACATATACCATAAAATCTTGTGTAGTGGTACAGTAAAGCTCTCTCAGCATATTCTCATAACTGTATTATATTGGCAGCTCTCCAGCCTGTGTATTAGGCTGCATTTATGTCAACATATATTTCTTGTTGTACATTCACATAAATTACAGTGAGCACAGATGACTAAACAGGAGTCTGGGCAGTAGAATGAAAAAATGCACTTTGCCTCAAAAGACTGTGCCAGCATTTTGAGATCTCATTCTCATATGAATTTCACTGATAAAAATAGGATTGCTGTACTATTATTTTGATTTGAATGGTTCGGACTACTGTATTTAACTATACATGCTCTATTTTGATTGGTCACTCTCACAGGAAGGGCGCATGGGGCTGATGACTTTCTGCCTGTGCTGATGTATGTGTTGGCTCGCTGTAACATCAGTGCTCTGCTGCTGGATGTGGAGTATATGATGGAGCTGATGGATCCTGCACTGCAGCTCGGAGAGGGTGAGAACACACACGCACACACGCACACGCACACACACACACACGCACACACACACACACACACACACACACACACACAAACACACACACACACGTCTCAATGTAGGCTAACAGTAACCCTAACCATTAAAAATGGTTGAAACAGTCAAAAAAGGACTGAATCACATTAATTACAGTATATGGTTTTGAAGCCAATTATACAACTGTTTTACAAACTATACAATTATACATTATACAAATGTTTTTCTCAAGCTATTGTTGTGTTTGTGTATGTACATAAAAAAGGCTTGTTTGCTAAAACGTTGGTCAATAAATAAACAAGCCTGCTTTAATAGTTATGAAGTTATATATTTCTTTATAAATTCCTGCCATAATAAAGTCTGACCATCACATATGTGCTGTGATAACACTGACAACAAAATATTCCTTCAGGTTCTTACTATCTAACCACCACATATGGAGCTCTGGAGCACATCAAAAACTTTGACAAACAGGTTGTGACCAGACAGCTGAGTCTGGAGATCCAGGACTCTATTCATCGCTGGGAGCGCAGGCGCACCCTCAACAAAGCCAGAGCGTCACGATCTTCTGTGCAGGTAT
>JAZGTK010015601.1:0-13129 GCA_036877625.1 Ambastaia sidthimunki
GGGACTTGGTTAAGGGGCACTTTCCCTCAGGCTGAGCACAGACCTGGTCTTATGGGGCAAATACAAACGTAGCCTGGAAACAGACAGCTAGACTGAGACAGCGCAAGTTGAGACAGGGCATGTTTAGAGCATGACAGAACATTCGTTTACAGAAATTAAGGTAAGGAACACTACACCAAAAAAAAAAAACAAATAGGCAAAATGCCTGAACTTCATAAAATAAAGATGAGACAAATCACAAATAAGACACAACAAAGCATAAAATAGTTTTGAGAAAGTTTTCCATTAGTCACATAAAACTGAAGAACCAATGGCACGTGGCATGATGGACATCAAAACCTGGTTCTGCATATCTAGAGTGTATCTTTAAACTTAAAGATTGAAGAGTGTATCTTTAAACTTTAAACTGAACACAAGCATGAATGAGATTTGAGAAGATCATCAGTAATAAAATAGTAAATTTTGCTTTGTTTTGTCAACAGATCTTTTGTATGGTAAAGAAATAGTGCAAATGGAACTATGACACTTGATGCTTTTTTGTACTTGTTGGAGCTTGTTACTATAGTATAAATCATCATTTATCATTCTGCCCAATATCTCATTTTATCTCATGTTATATTCCAAAGCAGTAAGAAAATAACACGAGGTTCAAATGACACAGGGCTAAGTAAATGATAACAAAATTTTCATATGTAGATGAACTACCCCATGAAACTCAAATACCAGGCTAATCGAGTTCATATGCGAGAAAAGTTTAAGTTTGGCAGTCCTCTAACACACTCCCAGATGTTTTTGTTATCACCCTATACAGCACCTCACAATCAACACTATAAGACAAAAGTGTGCAGTCCCAAAACACTCTCAAAAATACTGCCATCTGTCCCTCCCAAAGCTCCCTGACATTTCAAAGATTATTTAATTTTATTTACTTATCCATCTATTTATTGTCCTGCACCCTCCAACATGCTCGCTCAGGGATCTCCATGAATTCTGATTAGCAATAATAACAATAAATGTAATCACAAAGACAGCAAGCCAGAAATGTCAGAGGACACAGATTAGCTAAACAGGGAGCCACAAGACGGGCTAAGATTTGATTTCTTTCCTTCAGAGGGATTTGGAGTGAATAAACGACTTTGGGTTTTCATCTGACGTTAAGCATTTATCACAATGAGAAGGAGGTGATTGCTTTTTTATTTTTGTTTCCATTATTTTTTTTGTTTACTTCGTTTTTTTGATAAGGCCTTATTGCAACCACCTGTGTGAGTGCCGAGAGAGACAGAGAGAGAGAGAAAGATCGACAGGCTGATGATGTGGCCAAATGTATCTGAGTTTTCTTTTTTATGTCTGATCAGCATATTTGCCTGGAGACTTCCTTCTCCTGTGTGTTTGATTGAATTACTTTATAGCTGAGAAAATGAAGGGCTGTCTTATTAGCTTTCAGGAGAGGCACTCATCCCTTAACCCCAGACACCCGGCTTCTCATTCCTTCACTGACATGCTTTTAAAAATGACATCATCACCTTGCACAGACAGCTGCAGCTGCGAGAAACACATGGGTGTCTTCTACAACAGATCAAGCTTCCAGTATCCAAACTAACGTATGGAAGCTGCTGATGGTGTAGTGATTATGGATCTGGGCTGGTAACTGAAAGCTTTGAACAGCAAAAAGGTCAACAATTATGTTCTTGATCTAGACACCTGGTGAACAATAAAAGTGGACCGCAATTACTTTCTAAATAAATAAAAAATAAATAAATGTTTCTGGTCTTGTTTTGCATGACTCTTTGCATGACTTGTAACTAATCTTTATTTTAAATAAAAACGTAACAATTACATAAAATGTAACAAACAGCTTTATCTATTACAACAATAAAAGATAAAAAAACTTGCTCTGTTTTCAAGATTTGTTCTGTGAGAAGGTGGTTAACGGTGGTCAATGTCCTTTTTCCTAAACTATGTATATAAAAAAAAAAAAAATTGATTCTTGCCATGAAGATATAGGTAAAATATTGTGAGATGAAATAAAGCACTACTTTGAAATATAGATTTTTCCCCCAACCCCTCACTGGGATACATCAAGATGCCCTCAGGGGTGAACTTGACCTTCAGCTTCCTCAACAGCACGTGTCTTTTGTCTTTCAGGGGGTCAGAGTCCTCTATAACCTACTGCGTTCTTTAACATACACTTCCTTTCACAACCCAATCAACGCCTGTTGGTAACATTAAGTCATCATACATTATTGTATTAAAACAGGTTCATGTTGACATCCTGGAAACTCCTGGAAAACTCCTGTGGAAATTTTCCTGAAATAAGTGTACCATAGGGCACTATGGGAAATAGGGAAACAAGAGAATTATAAATGACTAGTTAATTTATTTGAAGGTCCTTCTAGACAATAGGGTGTTGTCTTTAACAGGGGCAGCTGGCCTGTTACTTTACTGAGGATCTATCAGAATTACAACCTGTAATGGTTTATTAATCCTCACACTAACAAAGATTCGCTGGTATAGGCTACAGGTGAATAATGTTGCATGCTAAACATTTCTAGCATAAACAGTGTTCCTGTAGCTCAACTGGTAGAGCATTGCGTTAGCAACGCAAAGTTTGTGGGCTCGATCCCAGGGAACACAAGTACAGTACAGTATAAAAATGTATACCTTGAATTCACTGTAAGTCTCTTTGGATAAAAGCGTCTGCCAAATGAATAAATGTAAAATGTAAATATAATAAACAGAATTCCAGAACAGATTACTTAACAATTTTAGAAACAACAATAGCTCCTTACAGTGACACCCATGGTTTAGCTAATGTTGCTATGTGAACAGCATCTGATAGCACTACAGCGCCACTGTGGAAATCAAGCTACAAATGGCTTACTTAAGCTTGTCTCTGCATATTAAGCTGGGACAGGAGAAAGCATTTCCACATCAGAAAAATTACACACTTCACCTTTAAATATATTTAAAACTTATGAGCTAAGCACAGCAAAATGATGTATTCGGGTCACAGTCTTTTCATAGCCTGTACCTCATTTAAAGGGCAGGCTACCCTCCGGTCTGACCAAGCTTTCAGCAAAGACACTACCATGTAAACATAAAGGTCATCGTCTTTCTCACACAGATCAATAAAGCACCTCTTAATACATCCAGACAAATGTCTGACATACTTAGCAGAGCATCGCTACTTTGGTTAAGCAAATTCACCAACAAGACAATAAAAGATCCTTAACAATGACTCAGTGAAAAATGTGGCATGAAAACTCAGGGCTGCTTTAAAAGCACTTAAATGAAACATCCATATTTCACCCTGCAAAAACCACAAAGTATAAACAAGGTCTTAGTATTTATGGGTGGCTTTGTGGGTGTGACAGTAGGATCATGGTGTTCTTTTAACAGACCTATAAACCATGTGCTAAACCACATTTAAGTTTTTAGTAAACTTTTGAAAAAAAAAAGTCAACCTGGTTAAAGGAACTTAACCAATTAGGTGCTGTATTTTAAGTACACATACTTACTAATTATCTGCAGTTTTTAACAAGACACAATTTTCATCTTCACTATTCATCTTAACAATTAGCATCTTACTGTACATTATCACACTTATTGCATGGCTAAAAAAAATGATTTGCTACGGACAGCTGTCATTATTGAGAAATACTGTATCTCACTGCTGAACGCAGTGATTGACCAATCAAAATTAAGTACTAGAGAGAGCCATATAATTTTACATTACACTGTAATGCCAGTAATGCCACTGGTTAAATGCCAGTAAAATAATTTAAAAAATGCATGCTTGTTGTTATTACTGTCCTAAGGAAACACAAAATGCAAATACTTCTTTCATTTTTTTCCTGGGTGTGTCCATTAAAGGGTTAACCTCTTTCTCTCTTTTCAAGATAAAAAAATCAAGGGGGTGGGCAGAAACGAAATAAGCGTGAAGTCGAGCAGGACAGCTAATTAAGTGTGTGTGTACAGTTCAAAGCAAACACATTGCAGCAAGCTCATTAGAAGCACAAGATGGTCCAGAGGAAATGTAGGGCAGCCCTGCAGTGCTGATGTAAAAGCCCAGGAGGGTGGAGATGGTCACTCCATCCTGCAGCGAGCGCTTCCCCCCGAGGGGCAGGAAAGAAACTGAAGCCGATCACGTGGTGTAATGGTCAGTCCTGACTGACATGAGCTCCATCATTTCCACACATCTCACCCACGCTGCTGACATTAAGATGTCGGAGGCAGACTGGGCTATTGATTTTTTGGCTCCTCCATTTGCTCGCTCGCTTGCTCACTCCCCTCTCTCTCTTTCTCTCTCTATCTATCTCTTTCCTTTTTATACTGCAGGACATAAGTGAGGCAAACTTTGGGGGCCGTAATCAGTTTAAAAAGTTGGGCTCTCTAAATTTTTAATTAGCTTTAAAACAAGCAGCTGCTCGGAGAAAGTGAGAAGGTGTAGCAGGCGATCGCTAGTGACAGCTATCAACACCACTGCAAGATACTCTCAGCTAGCCAGACGGCCTTTCAACCAGAAGAGCCTGATTGCAGACAGCCAAGTGTGCATTTGTATGTGCGATGGTGTCTAAATACGGTCCTTGATGTTAAAAGCGTTCATGTTTGATGGTGTAATGCCAGAGTCAGGGACTGAAATTGGAAAGCTCATACATTTAGAAGGCACCTGTACCCGTTTAGCTTGATTAGAATTACGTACAACTAATAGAATACGCTCTCACTATGCGTTTGAAATATGTATTATATTTTTCTGCCATATAAGGGTGTCAAGGTACAGAGAATGTACAGGTCTTTAAGCACTCAAATGAAAATTAAATGAGTTAAAGGTGATAGAGCTGAGCTTGGGGTGAGGACCTTAACAAGCTCACAGACTCGATGATTTTACTAGACTACTCACTGTAGACTGTAGACTACATTACAGAGCAACATGAAACTAAAAACACACTCAGGATTATTCATACCACGGACAACCAATATTCAGATTGTCAACAAACTATTAAAACGTTTATTTAATTTTTCATTTCATTTTCATTTCAAATTTTTCATTTCATTTTCATTTTTAAAAGTTTATTTATGCAAAATATTTTCCCCCTCAACTTCCCCCTCTTTATGCTCTTCTCTCTTTAACTCTCCTCTCCCCGTTGCTCCTCCCCTCTCTGCTCCTCTCCTCATTTTACAAAAATAAGCTCCAGTGCAAAATAGACAATCGATTGTCTGTGAAAGCCATGACATCACTCAATCCATAAACACACTTGTTCACCTCAGAACACAAATGCCATCAACTCTCCTCCACTGCAACACATTACATAACAACAGCATTTTCTATAGACATTCTCTCTCTGTCTCTCGCTCTACTATCTATCTTATGCTCAGGATCAAGCTACAACAGTGTCCAGCTGAACGACAGGCCACTGATCAAAAAGAGAAGTAAATAAGAGATATTTTTTTTTGAGAAAAAACCTTGAAGCTTAAAATATGTTAATCAGCTTGTGAGAAGTACGTGTGTGTGTGTGTGTGTGTGTGTGTTAACATAACTCATCTAAGAGAAACACTTAATTTCTTTAAGGACTCTCATCGTTATGTTTGGTCATTTGCGTGCAGAGCAGAAATGCAGATGAGCCTGTTTTTAACTGCACTGGAGCTGAAGGCCTTGATTTCTATTCATCCTGTGACAGCATCCTCTTTTTCTCTATCTCTTCCCCAAACCATCAATTAAACTTAATGGCCATCACCACCTTCCCCTCTAGACCTCCATCTTTAACTAGCTCAGATGAAGACAAACAAGTGATCTTGTGAACAGCGGCTCGCAAATTTGCATCTGCTTTATTTATTTATTTACTCATTTATTTATTTACAATCCACAGCTTTGCAAGCAGCAACATTTTAGCCGGCGCCACAAAAACCAACAGCTCCAGACAACCTACTTTGCACATGTTTTTGTAGTTGCCCACTTTACATCTGGCATCAATGCGTTTTCAGTGATCTATCAGAGTCAGACTTCACCACAAAAGCCAAAAAGGTTTTTTGTTTCGTCTCCAGGAATTGAAAGAATCATCTTTAGTCACAGGAGACCGCAATGGTTGAGTGAATGCTAACTCACCCATAATAAAGACTGTGTGTTCTCATGAGTCCCCCTAGAGATATTAAATAATAGCCAAGAGGGTGCTGCTAAGTACTCAAACCTATCAGCAACCCATCAGATCCTCAGCAAAACATCTAGTTCCATTTTCCCCACTTGCTTTTCCTAGCTGCCTTTCATTATTTTGTGTCTCTTTCAGAATCAGTGCAACTTTTAAAAAGATTTTAAGGCTGTAAAAAATGAAAATTCTAACACTAAACTCTGTTTACACCAGCAGATATTCTCCAGGATGGGCCCATGAAGGGAGCAGATGTGAATCTTTAATGGCTGTACAAAACACCCTCTACAGCTGAGCAGATATGGGATAGCACGGCCTGCCTCTCTGTAAAAGAGTGATGCAATATATTTCCTCCTCACACGAGGCAGATGATAGAAGCTCACAAGTAAACAGAGATGGATCATCAGACCATCACAGGATGCAGAGAGATCTAAACAACATGCTCAGACAGACGGTGCGTATGTTAGGGGCATGAGAGGAGATTTACGACTGACAAAATATTATCAAAACATAAAGACAAGGACCTCAGGTAGGCTGAGGTCTTTGTAGTGTTCACTGGTTTCGTAAATGAAAACTGGGCCTAGCAAATCCTAGATTCTGGATTTATTACTTCAGAGTGGACGTTTCATGATAAAATCTTAAAGGAATAGTTCACCCAAAAATGAAAATTGTGTTATTAGTTATTTATTCTGATAATATGATATTCCTATATGACTTGAGGTCTAATATGAAACACTAAAATAGTTAATCATCAAAATGTCCCAGTTGCCCTTTCTCATGCAATGAAAGTGAATGGTGATCCACTTTCATTGTATTGAAAAGAGTAACAGCAAGATAACTCATTTTGTGTGCCATGCTAAAAGAGAAAGGGTTTGAATTGACATGAGAGTAAATGATGGAAGAATATTTATTTTTTTAGTCAACTGTTCCTTTAACAACTATCTTTGTCTTTGTTTTTGATAAATACATCTAAACATGCTTAAAACGATACACTTACCTAAGAACCAAAATTAAATACGATTTGATTTCAGAAAAATATATATTTTGCAGCTTTTTTTTTACTTGTTTACACTAAAAACAAGACAACAAATACTCTTTTTCTAGCTTTTCAAAATAGATACAATTCTGAATATCTTATGCAAATACTCCTTTACAGGTAAATGTATCTTGTTTTAAGGATGTATAGATATTTTTACTAGAAAACAAGACAAACATGCCTTATTATGTTTTGTTTTTTTCCGCATAGAGTGGCTGCATTTATCAAGATCTTACAGAAGACCAAAAAGAAATGTATGAAATAAAAACATTTTACACATAAAACACAAAACATATATTACACAAACTGTACTGCTTTTAAAACACCTCCTTTCTTTGCAACATGATGTGAAAGTGGAAAGTTACATTGCGTGGATACAGAATTAAAGTTTATTACACATTTTGTGAAGAATTGATTACATAATGGTTCTCTGCATCTACTGCGCCTCCTGCGAATGGACAAATAATAATAAAAAAATGATTAAACATGCAAAGTCGAATTTGCAGGCAGTGCAACCATAATGCATAATTTCTCTAGTAGGTCTTGCCATTTTTCTTTTTAACATCACAACAAAATAATTCTGGATTTTAGTTTTATTTCTTCATTTCTGACGAATGTCCTGCTGTGAAGGAACACAGCACAAATGAAAAAGAGAAGTAACAGACCTTAACAACTGTATTTTTTAACTTCCCCTAAACACACACACACACACACACATATATATATAATAAAATATTGTATATTATAGATATATGTATATATGTAAAATGAATAAAATTACAAGACATTAACATGAAGAGAAATGGCTAAGGTGCGTTACAGAGAGGTGTTAGGCAGGCTGGAGGTAAGATGAATTTTTTATTGTGACCTGAGGAGGGCAGAAATCATTCTTTCTTATGTCTAGCACATCAGACAGCTTAATGTTAACTTCCTGCCTGACCAGTGCTAAATACAGCAGCCCTGAGTGGGATTAAAAACAGAACCACACCATTTAAAGGATTAAACCAAGAGCCTATGAGCTCAAGATTTCAAACACATTTGGGTCAACTTCAAAGTGTCCCTCCTTTCTGTATTTCGTACTCATGACAGATGGCGGCGCAACTGGCCGATAATGGGATTATCGAACATGCTGAGTTTAGATACAATGACTTAAACTATCAGTTTGGGTCTCAGACTGTTCTGCTCCTCTGAGGCACTTTCTGTTTAGGGTTTTCCAAAATTTTTATTTACTTCCTTCAAACTGGATCGAACCAGTAATCTTACAACTACCTTCTTGGAGCTAATACTACAACACAACACCCCCAACATAAGTTGGGACTCAAACCCATGACCCTATGAATACAAGTTCAATACCACAAAAATGTTGAGCAAATTACACTTTATCTAGAGTACACTGGAAGAAGTGGCTTATCTCAGAGCAACTTCATTTCCAGGAAGACTTCTACTTGAAACTACACACAAAGACAGCATTTCTGTTGCACACAGCCAACAATGATTTTAAGTGCTTAAAGGCAGAACAAGTGCAATTACAAAGGCTGTACACCTCCTTTGAGAAGCAGTAATTTGTGTGTACATCCAAGGCAGGGGCAGGATGTAAAAGTGAGCAGGAGGCTTTAGGAGGGTACGGACCAGAGTTTTTAGGAGCCTATTCTCTGTTTAGTGTCCCTAAAAATGCTGAAACTAACATGATTTTATATCGCTGAGCCCAGGCAGAAGACAAGCTGTTAAAAAAAACAGATTTAAACAGGATTTAAAGGTGCAGTAAGCAATTTCTGAGAAACGCTGTTAACAATTGAAATCAACACCCAAACAAGTGTGTAAATAATTGCTAAATGTCTGTTCTGTATGTTGAGAAAATGATTTTAGAAATAGTTTGACTTTGCAAATAGAAGAAAAAACATTGGTTGGATCAGTGTATCGATTGACCGGTGACCGACACTTGTAGCCAATCAGCAATGGCGGCGTACTGTATGTGCCAGCTAAATCATGTACTGCACTTTTATTAAGAATCACACACACAGAATCGCCAGAATGCACACAACCAGACCTTCAGACTTCTCACAATAACACAAAACAGCAACATAAAAAATGATTATATAAAAATTGTATTTATATTTAAATTTTTATATTATATTTAGATTATATTTTTATATTTTAATTTTATTTTTTTGAAACAACAATAAATGCAATGAAAACAAATGCATAATGTGCGTTTTTTTAAAAGAAGAAATTCTACCTCCAGATTGCCCTGGGGGAAATTTAAAATAGTGAAAAATTCAAATGTCCACTATCACTGACCACCACTGCTGTGCCCTTGAATGAGAATGACTCAGTTATGAACAATTGATTAGTTACAATTATAGATTGATTCTGGAACGATTACCTGAAGCTCACCTTTACCAATGACACATGTCCCATTAGCGGCTAAACTGAAAAATTAATGAGAGGTAAGATATGCTTTGGCACTGCCGTTTGTTATGGGAGTATGATACACACTATGACCCTGACCACTCACAATTAGTGGATGGAGATAAAAAGCTTCAAATTAGCTCCAAAGTTGAAGCTATTTTTAAAATTAGCATCCGTATCACGTAACATAGGCCGCACTGTCCCAAAGCCAAAAGTCTGGTATCCATTTAACCTTATCCACAGAATCTCTCCCCACCAACAAACAAAACTACCAAATCAAACTTGCGTCCGCCCAAAAATCTAGTATGAAGTCGCCCTCAGGCAGCCTTTGTTTCCTTGTGTTTATGTTGCTTAGCACCATGGTCTTGTGAGCAGACCAATCAAACTATTGTTCGCTGTGAAAAGTGCTGTTTGCGTCTCCAGCAGTAATGGATACGGGGCTCAATCAAGAAGCAGGACCGAACAACACTCTCATTTAGATGCTGTTTCTCCTACCAATGCATGCGCTAATTACATTCAAATTAGACCGGTGAGGAAGAGAAGGAGACAAGGACTAATAAAGGGTTTCATTCTTGGTACTATCATTCTGTCTTCTGCTTTGTCCGCCTCTCCATTTCTCTCTCTCTCCCTCTCTGCATCTTTCTAATTTTCTTTTTCTCTGCTTACTTGACTCTTTAGGCAACTGTGAGCTCAGCCGAGCTGTGTCAGGTAGCAATTTAGAAGGCGACATTTGCTGGGACGAGTGGAGCACCAGATGATAACAAAGAGCGAACGAGAGAGAGAGAGAGAGAGAGAGAGGGAAAATAAAAGAAAAAACGGTAACATTTTCTCAGTAATGTTGCAGTGTGTGAGTGAAATATTGAAGGGTTATTAAAGCTAAAGAGTGCAATTTTTAACTTTAAAATACTACTACACTATCTTAACATGCAGAGACAACTATAAGTATAGCTTAACATGCAGAGACATCTATAAGTATAGCTTAACGTACAGAGGCATCTATAAGTACGCCATTTGTAGGCTGATTTCACATTGTAATGCGTAAACACTGTGACTCTGTGACATTTATGGTTGGTTTGAATCCCAGGTTTGGCTTCTGTACAAAAACAACCTCTAGTAGCTCACTATGAATAATAAAACAATATCATAGGTGACAAAACGTACAAAAACCTTTACGTTTGTGTACGTAAAGGTGTGTGTGAATGTGTGTGGGAGAGAAAACTGAAGAGAACACAACAAAGAAAGGAAAAACACAGAATAAACAATACTATGAAAAGGTTGACACAAAGCATTTTTCAACATGGCTGTAGAACTACAACTTACTATTATCATTTCTGTGATGATATCAGTACCAGTTCATCAATACCAGACAGTCACCGCAGCAACATCCCCATGGTTACATTATTTACAGCAAAATCACCATGGCTACATTTCTAAGTATCGTGGATTCTTGGGTACCCCCTCCTCGACTCATTCTATCAGTCTATTGACTGTTGTTGGTTTTTCTCTGTTTTGTCTCTTGCTATATTTTACCCAGAATGCTGTGCAAGCATTGACAGATGGACAGCACTGGTTTGTGATGCAAGAGGTGCCTATTAAATGCACACACCACCGGCGTATAGACACATGCATGCTTTTCCCTGACATGTTGAAGGACTTAAAAGTGCTTTTCCAGTGAGGCCATTGTACTGACAGAGATATCATCTGTCTGAAAGACCCACCGTAGCCCTGAGAAAGGAAACCTCCACATTCTGATGAAGTCTTTAAACAGCCGACCTGAAACAGCTAGAGAAACAGCAGCTTCTATGAGTCAGGTCAGGTCTGGAAGTCCATGGCTACTGCCGTTGGCTCATTAGCTCATATGAGTGCACTGTCTCTCTTCAGAGGCAATGTCAAAGGTCTACCCATCATTGGGTCTCTCTATCTTTAAGTGTTGTTGTTTTCACACTCTCTCTCTGGGCTTCAACTCGTTTTCCAGCCCTGCGCTTATTACTGTATCTCAAGGTCGATAGCTGCAGATTGATTGAAAAACATTCTTACATAACTGTAAGTTAAAGCCGAGCTCAGATCTTCTCAGGATAAACTTCCATCTAAACAATAACAACATTCACTGCATGGCCAAAAACACCTGACACCCACAATTTTGTGTGCTTGCTAAACATTTGATTTTTAAAACAATGTGCATTAACAGGAAATTGGTTCATTCTTTGCTGCTAGAAAACTTCTACTTTTTCTTGTAGAAAAAGATTTTCCACTAGATTTTCCCTGTTTATAGCTGCATAGCTGGTCATCACCATATGCTGTTTGAAAACCTGGTCTCCAGCCTCAGATGCCAATATGCTGGTAACCCCACTGGGCATTTTATCTAGCATAGCCACCATCTTCATTATATATCTGGGCTTTTAAATGGAAGGTGTGTATATTCATCAAAAACGGTGTCTAGAAAATAACAGCAGAGTTAATGGTGTAGATGATGCAAAGGAGGCTGTAAGATTCTCTCACCCACCTGACATTTTTCATCACCTGTTTACACAGATCAACACTGTCACATAAATCAGCATAACAGCTCCGTTCCAAGATTTTGCGAGTTGCCTCGCTGTCTACCACCTACATAGGCAGCTGTCTTTTAAGGCATTATCCTAACTAAAATATGGCCTCAGAGTTGAACATATTTTGACACTATTTATATACACCTAACAACATCTTTACAAAACATTTTCAAGTCAAATGCAGCTAGCCTTACCCAGCATTCATTGTTCCAGTTGTAGCATGGATGTACAAAGGTGCTAACCTCTGATACAGACACTGAGTAACATGCATTTAGTGGCATAAACTTTTTCCACCTTTACAGAAACTTAGCACTTATAAGCAAAAGATGATGTACTTTCTGGAATAAATAAAATATCTCCATAATACCTCAGTGGATAATGAGAAGTTGAAGTCGAATGACAGAAGGTAATTGATGAATTATGTTGCGGCTAATTGAGATTGAGATTCAGTTTGCTCTGAACTCTTTCAATGCCACGAGGTAAGAACCCTCCCCTCCCGCAGTTCATTTTCTCACTCTGAACCTTGACAGACTATTTGACAGCCATCTTTTTTTTTTCCTTTTTCATTCATTTCTGGGTATGTCTGCATTACTTTGTAATTTTTCATTGGGAGTTTGGGGAGAAGTGTGACATTTTAATAGGCTGGTTCAGACTCTCGTCCTCAGCATGCTCTTTCAGAAAAAGTCTCTTTTGAATACTAAATAGATTTCCCTCTCTTCAGTGATAGACGTCCTAAATGTCTCACTTAGAGATGTTCTGAGCCCTTATTAAGATGCTTGCACTCCTTTCCTATTCACTAACTTGGCGACTGTTTTTTTACACAAATTGCCATGTTAAAAGTTTCACCCTGTGAGCAAAAACACAATGTTAGTAAAGTTTGGTAAAAAATATTTACGGTAAGAATTTCAAAAACACATACCGCAGCTTTTTCGGCTATGGACATTGGACACACCGTATGACAGTGTGTAAGGTTTGTTAAGAGCATTGACATAGAAGTC
>JAZGTK010015602.1:0-13128 GCA_036877625.1 Ambastaia sidthimunki
AAAACTAAACGGCTGGTTATAAACAGGTTTATTTTATTAATCTAGGAAAAATATTACTTGCACAACAAACAATATACACAAAAAATGTTTCTAGTTATAATTCACTACTATTCAGCTAATTAAATTGTAGACTTTAATCAAGCAGTTAGTAAATCAGAGATTAATCAAGTGTTTTGATACATCATGTTCTGTGGTAAGCAATCCTGATATATTAACCACCCACTGTATCACATGTCTGGCTTTTGGTAGCCTGTTCCTGGGCTTTCCTACAACGAAACAGACTCCACAGCTTTTCTTTAAGGTATCTATTTGATGCTGTCAGAATAACAGAAGACATGCCACAATAAAAACTGAAAGCAAAGGCTAAGGTGAGGTAGGTGATAGTTCCCCCTATTAACCTTATAATCAGGAAAAATGACACAATAATTAAAGTGGTGAGATAAACCCCCACCAAGCAGATGGTGAGCTTGCACACCAGGATGTATGATTCAGAACCCTGCACCTGAGTCTGGTTCCTCCGGAGTGCCATTGTATGGGCACACAGGTGGACCACCATTCTGAGAGAGGTGGGCAACATGATCATCAGAGGAATGGGGCAGATGAAAAAAACAACAGCAGCTCCGTATGCCTTATCATTAATGTTTATGGAGAAGGTAGGTGTCGGGCAGGTTGCGTTTGAAGCAGCGTTAAGGCTGTGGTTTGTAGAAGCATCACTACTGTTTGTCGCTGGGTTATCGAGCGTAAAAATAGGTGAGAAGAACATCACAATAGTCAAGGAGCTCAGCAGCACTGCACCGTTGATCACAGTGGAGATGTTCCTCTTCAGAGAAGTGAGGCACTCGAAAGAAAAGTTTACAACTTTGACACAGTAGAAGAGATTCTGCCACGCAATGGCCCAGAAACTGATGCAGCTGAAGGTCATCATTAGATATATTACAGTGCGCAGAAAGAAGGGACACGGCCTATCGCACCAAATGTTGGGCCGTAAAAAAATAGTCAATGCAAACGCGTGAGCAGCGAAGACCAAGATAACATTGCTGATGGAGATGACACTTAAGATCAAACCCACAGTCTGAATGTTCCTGGACTTTACGTGCTGATGTATGGTCCAAACCAGGTTAAACAAGTTCCCAGAAACACCAACAAACCCAAATAAAGTCAAAACCAGAATCTGCCCGCTGACTGTCATGATGTTGCTCTGCAGAACCAGTCGTGCTTAGATACTGTATGGTGAGATTCACACTGATTTATAGAGAAACTGAATGAATCTCTTATGCAAAGTAGCTTTGCGTGAGCATTAATCCCTGGTGAAATCAGATGGAAGCTCAGTCTGAAAACACAAATTATGTAATGATAGAAATGCATCATGTTTTTTTAGTTCAGCATACACAAGCAATGCAAGACAGGAAAGTAAGTCATTCTATGGTCATCACTGATTTTGTATGCATAGAACATGCAGGTCCATTGCAAACTATATTTAAGACTTGCATATTTGCAACAATTGATATTCAATGTTCATGTTATCAGTATTCAATGTTTGCCTATTCAAATCTGTTTTGTTTGCAATTTAGACAAATTACCTGGAAATGTAGTGGATAAAATTGAGCCTATACAATTTCACTATTCAAATGTTTGGCAAAATATGTGGGGTATTGATTTGGACACTCACGAATGATATAAAAACCTTAAATAAACTGAGATATGGTATGTATGCATATAGATATGTAGCATTATACAATTTTAGTGGCCTTTATATGGTTGTTTGCTTTTTTTTTGATATACTTAAATAAATTCAATGAAAGAATTTACTATTTAAAGGTCATGAAAGAGTTAGAGTTATTGTTGCAAGGAACCAATGTCATCCCTTTTTAAAACACAAATCAAGGTTGATTTCAAGGGTCATTGCTTTATTTTCATGCTTTTTCAAAGTTTTAGCATTAGAGAACAACTTAAGTTTAGTTTAATAGAGTTTAAGCTACCCTCTTGCACATAGACACAACATAAGCAATGACACTGCTAAAACAGACCTGCCTTAAATGTTTTGGCCTTACTCTGCACTAGTGGGAAAACTGTAAATCCATGTAGCAAATTATTATACTATAATTTAGGACACAAAAAAATGGTAAAAAAAAGAGTAGAATCAAATATGCAGTTATGTTGAATGTTTTGACATGTCACACAGCAAAGCCTTTGAGAAAGTCACAAGAAAGCGTGTATTATAATCTCACATAACTGTCTTCTTACAGAAGACCACGTGACCTTTTCCTAAGCGAGCTGTGCTAGCCGCAGAAGAGGAAGAATTCCTCCGCTGTCTGTTTACTGAATCACGACCATGCCTTGTGTCCTGCTCAATCTCTGTGAATATGATACACAAAAAGTTGTTAAAATCAAAAGCGTCAGACTTGGATCACTGAAATGGACACTGAACGGAGTTATATTGGTGTTCATCTGGTAAGTGTTACATTGAGTCTCCGTTGTTTTTGCTTGTGCGTCGCCCACGCGTCATTCTACAACAGCTGTAAATTCACTGCCAGTGTTTGTTATTTTGTATTTGTTATTTATGCTGTGTTTGGATATATGTTATGCTTTTTAAGTCAGTAGTATTTTGTACGTGTAATTGTAGATTCAGTGATGAATTTGATGACATTTGCGTCCTACGTAAAACACGTGAATCCCGAAACAATCGTATTTTTTTACTTTACAGTATAATGATGTTATGGAATAAGGAATATCAAGAGTATGACCTTGTAGTGAGTTCCGTCACCACAAAAGTCAAAGGAGTGGCAAAGACAAATATACCAGACATCGGTGATGTAGTTTGGGATGTGGTGGATTACAGTGGGCCATCTCAGGTAACTGTCATATCACTTATTAATAATTTCTGTATTACAAAAATATGCTTTGACATAATAAAAATAAAGTAATGTAATACTTTGTGTTAAAAACAAAGTAATGCATTGCAAAATCTTGTTTTTATTGGCAGGGAATAAATTCTTTTTTTGTGGCAACAAATGTCATAGTCACAAAGAACCAAAAACAAGGTAATTGCCCAGAGGTAAGATGTTGTGATTTATTCACCAATGATTTTATATAAAGCTGTGTGTAAATGATGTAATATACATTTCTTATTATTGTCACGCTTCAGGTCCCATCCTATGGAAAACTGTGTCAGACAGATAAAGATTGCGAGAAAGGATTTTCCGACCAGTATAGCCATGGTATTATTTATCTTGCCTAATTTCTAGACAAGTTTAACTGTTTGTTTGTTTTAGCGTTTACAGCTAAAAACAAGAACTGAGAAATTAGCTTGCATGTGTTGAGTTTTATGCTGGGTTTTGTGGCTAAGCAACATAAGAATGTCAGACCGGTCATGTTTCCAAATGATATTAAATGTTGATTTGTTTGTCTGTTTGCATATTAAATCCCAGACCATATTGTATCTTTAATGAAAGCCTATACCATGATCACACACTCACATTCAGAAAGAGCTTGATTCATAAGCATGGTTGCACACAAAGAAATTTGCATTTGGCAGTAGCTTCTATTACAAAAGTGCAACAGCTAGATACATAATAATAATAGTATTACATAAATCCAAAAATACATAGACATAGAAATAGCATAGAGAAAATATGCTGTACTGTATAGATGTGGGATGTAATGTACGGAGAGGTGTAAATGAATGTATACCATGTAAGATTATAGTCTGATTTTCGATTGAAGTTCTGTTTAGGATACAACTACACAGTTCTGTTTAACTCTGTTTAACTGCTCAAGATGTGCTCTGCTGTCTAAGACTGTAAAAATATTGTTAATATTGTTAAAATATCTTAACTTAAATGAGATACTGCGTTTACCTCTTAGGTGTTCAAACAGGAGCCTGTGTGAAGTTTGACACAGTAAAGAAAACATGTGAAGTTTCAGCTTGGTGCCCCATTGAGAATCAGAAGAGACCCAGGTGCTGTAGTACATGCTAAGAATATTGATTCAAAAGGAACTTGTACATTGCAAATGATAAAAATGCTACCACAAATGTAAATAAGAATTAACCCCTTAGCCTAAAAAGTGTACTGTTGTTTATTGAGGAAGCATCAGTCTTACTGTGACAGCAAAGACATTTAGAAGTAGAGAACAAGTTATTTTCAGAAGTCCTATAAAATTAGTAGTGTTGCTTTGGTAGAAGAGGCCCTGGCAACAAGTATTTGAGGAACTTCAGTAAGGAAGTTGACTTTTTATTTGGCTCTTTCATATAAACTAAGAATAATAACTAAGAGATTCTAAGAATGTCAATGTTTTTTTGTTATTTCTATCCAGACCTGCTCTTTTGGCATCTGCAGAAAATTTCACTGTGCTGATCAAGAATAACATCAGATTTCCAGCTTTTAATTACATACGGTAGTACTGTATTTCACTTAAAATGCAAATGCTGTTATATTTACATAGTTATAATATAGCGTTAACTTACTGTAAGCCTATGCGTACTGTTAGATGAATATAAAGTAAAGACTAGCCAGAAGACGGTTTAGCTTAGCTTTGAGATTGCAATATTCATTATTCACAAACTGCTAATATATTCATCACCTTTACACATTTGCCTTAGAAGAAACATTCTGCTTGAAATGAAGGACATGGATTTAAAACGTTGCATCTATAACCGCAAAACAAATCCATACTGTCCCATTTTTCGGCTGGGAGATATTGTGAGTGAGGCCAAGGAGAACTTTGCAGAAATGGCACTGGAGGTAAAGCTTTGTTCCTATTGGTTCCCTTTGAGAAACAGTGTCTTCCTGATACACACATTATATTTATACTAACAGAACATAGTCATGCCATTGAACAAGTTATGGCAATGCAAACCGTTGGTGATATCTACTCAACAGGGAGGTGTGATTGGGATACAGATCAACTGGGACTGTGATCTGAACAGCATCTTTCACAGATGTCTGCCCAAATACTCATTCCGTCGCCTGGATGAGAAGGAAAGCAACCGGACCCAGTACCCTGGGCTCAACTTCAGGTGGGAATGTTCTTACTGTACAACTTACATTTACTGTAAATACCAGTACAGATGATGTTTCTTTTTTCACCGTCTTCTGAATTATCTGGGAGAAAATTCTACATTTTGCAGGTTTGCAAGATTCTCAACTGTAAATGGAGTAGAGCAGAGAACCTTATTTAAAATGTATGGCATCAGGTTTGATGTTATGGTGTTTGGAAAGGTGAGATATGATTATCACTTACTGGTGTTACTTTGCATGTTGGCTTCAGCTAGTAAAAAAGTTCTTTGTGTTCCCCACAGGCTGGGAAGTTCAGTATCATTCAGCTTATCATCTACATCGGCTCAACGCTCTCATATTACGCTCTTGTAAGTAACCTAAATGGAGATTTAGTATAGCATACAGTAATGATATTACTTTGACATTTGGTTTTCTGTAGACAACAGTCTTTCTTGACTGGCTTATTGGAACCGGTTGTTACTCCAAAGAGGCAAAACAGAACTATTCAGAGAGGAAGTTTGAGTCAGTACAGGACAGAGAAGAGGTAAACACACACATATATACACACACAACTCTTTCATGTACACATAATGACTAGGTGAGCATTGAGTTTATATTTGCAGGGCTTCTAAATAGCTGTTGTTTGCCAGCTGTTTAACAATGCGAGTTGCCTAGACAATACAGCACAGTGCAGTACAGTATTAGTAACGTGTTACCATAGTAATGTGTTTGTTGCAGTGCTTCCTCTGTGTGTCATTCGTGGATGAGAACAAGTTAAGGGTTGTGAAAAAATCCAGAAAGAAAACACTACAGCAGACGAAACCTCTCTCTCTACATCAGCGTACAGTAAGTTCCACATACTGTACATTGACACACATGGGCCAGCAGATGAATGCTTATTATTAAACCCTCAAATAGAAACAAAACATTAAGTTCAAATTTTTTTCAAACTATGAATCAAATAAATGTCAATTATTTTTCATCGACTAAGCCAGTGGGTTGCTGCTTTGAAATAAAGTATAGATTTAGATTAAGTATAGGTACATTTTAGTTCCCATACTTCCATTTGTGTTATTTCATATTTTAATGACTTTACTATTATTCTAAAATGTGGAAAATAGTAATAATAATTAAAGAATGAAAAGGTAATGTACAAACTAGCATTGCACTGTTAAACACTGTGGGCTGTGTATAACACAAAGGTCAACTAACAAAAAACTCTACTTCTCTGTTCACTGCTAGAATGACTTGGCCAGCGTAAGGGCTCTGATCAGTGTTCTGCAGTGTGGACCAAGCAAAAGTTTTCCTGTACAGAATGGGCAAAGTGATGGGCTTCCCAGAAGCGCAGACACACCACTGCTGCAGCAGCCACAATCTGCATGTCAGGCCTGGTGTCAGTGTGGCTGCTGCCAGCCTGCTGCCACCCTGCACGAGCAGCTGTGCTGCCGATTAGGTAAAGGGCGCTGCATAACCTCCTCCCCTCTGTTCTCCACCCTGGTCCTCAGTCGCTCCGTCCTGGAGACCACCTTGTTCTATGTGGATCCCCTGGCAGAGCTGCATGAGGGGGCTCAGCTGCGCTATGGGGCCTATGCTCAATTCATTAGATGGCGGTTTGGTGACACCACACCCAGGGATGCTATTCCAGTAATACCCAGTTGCTGCGTGGCAAGGATAAGGGCAGAATACCCCAGCCCTGATAACAAATATAGTGGCCTAAGACTTCATCCAGCCACGTCCTTTCAAACAGACAGCAATGCACAGTAAATGTTGTCAGCATCTTTTTTATTGGACAATTAATCAGAATGATCAAGCCTTATGATTTTGCTAACAGAGAATGCTACTAACTACAGTCAGTAACAAATAAGTCTTTTTTACAATTAAACTTGCAAGAAACCAAAGGATGAACCATATTAACCTCAAGAATTAATTCTGAATAAACGGGATGTCAAACTTTATACTAACACAGATGCCTTTAAACTAAAAGACACTCAAGCGCTAAAGCATGTTGGTTTATTAACGATTTTTTATTACCGATTAACGTTTTATTAACGAGTGTTATTAAACACTGATACAGTCTAAGGAATTAAGTATATTATCAGATATTAATGAACTCTATAAAGATGACTATATATGAATTTCATCAGTTAGGATACAAGGACATATTTGATGTGGTGATAAAGGTGTCCATTCCACTGAAACACCCAATATACTGCGTTATGCATTATGGAGTCCCATATGAAGCTGTCTCAACAGAACCCTATAAGACAGTATATATAAAAAAATATATATTTTGCAATATTTATTAAATGTAAAACAATTAAGTGTCGGCATATGTCGTTGACTCACCAGTGACACACCACTGCCACTTTTTTTGTTTAGTTGAATAAATTTGTTTTTAGCATAGTAGTCACCATCCCTCAAGCAAGTTAGCATGAACCAGTCACAAATAGCAGCCGCCTGAGAGATAAAACAATTACATACTAGAATAAAAGCATTTTCTGTTGTTAAGCAAATCTAGTGAACATCCAGTGCTTACCAAAGCAAGCAGGGTGAGTGTAGCCCCAATATTTACAATGGTTGGCACAATGTGGAATTTACCAGCCTACAAATATAAAAGACAAAATAAATGTATACAGATAACCCAGAACTCATGTTAATTACTGTTTTTAACTTAATACAATAATCATAGAGCAACAGACAAACCTTGCCAAACACTATGATCTCAAAGCGGATTCCATAAGCCTTTATCAGTGTCCGCGTTTCGATATTGTCACTGTTTTTGAAATATTTTGCAAATCTTTGGAACAGAATAAAATTGTTATTATCTAGATAAAATGATGACTTTATATACAAAATATGCATTCCAAGACAAAATATGGATTTCATTAAAATTCCAAATCGAAATGTGCAAATTTACAATGCCTTTACCGGAAATTGTTTCCTGGGGCGACGTTATTTTTCATGTTTTTATTATCCAGTCTACTGAAAGAATATTTGGGAACACAGAAGCGCTCTGGGAAGTCCAAGTCACAACTCCAGTCAACGAAAATCCCTATAACACCACCCTTTAACATCGCAACATACTGTCAGTTGTACAGTATTAATAAATCCAATTAATAAATCCAATAATGTTTAAAATCTAAATATGTGAAAATGTATATAGAATTATTAAAGATACAGACTTTGACAGCCATGTCACTGAAGATTTCTCCTGCCTCAGTTACAATGTCCCCCAAACGAAAAATTGGACAGTCCGGGTCTGTTTTACGATTAAAGGTGCAGGTTTTTAAGTATGTGGCATTTATGTGCTCCAGAATGTTGCGCCTAGAATCAGCAAAAAACTATGTCACACTTTTTTTATTGCACAACAAACAAATTGTGCAATATATTACCCTTTCATCCAGTGGAACCCTTTACATTTATAATAAATTGTATATTAATTAATACAATTTCTGGTGAGAGTGAAAGAAAATAGCAAAAAGGTGAATCTGCAAACACATGCACTTACTTTTTGAAATTAAACTTCGGATAGTGTATGTTATTTTTGATGAGCACTGTGAAGTCCTCAGCGTCACGAAGCACAGCAGTTCTGCGTAACAATAAACCATAAACCAACGTATGCAAATTGTATTAAAGTTTTGACTTTAATTTGCATCTGCTTTGCTTCAGTATTTTACGTGAGATTTGGAAACACTCACTTCGGAATGTTGTTGTCATTTTCAAGCGGACACCATGAAAACACCTCACAGGTTTTGATGTTCTTTGAGTATTTAACACATCGGCCTGTCTGAACACCTGTGAAGAGGGTCAAAGCATTTTTTGTGCACTGTATATTGCACTATTTAAAGGACACATTTCTTCCTAAACAAAAACACTTACCGTCGCCACGGATCTCATTCAGCCCCTCTATACAATTAGCGTCAGACTTACATTGAGTGGTTTTACTTGGAATCTGAAAAAGGTTAAATTAATAACTGTATCCTATAGTGTATTGGCTTTTTACATATAACAACACAGGTGTAATATGCGATATTTGTCGTACCTCAGGGCAGCTGCTCTGTGTCTGTCCAGGAGTGACAATCATGTTTGTCATTACAAAGAAAGAGTTTTCTCCCTGCCAAACATAAACAGGTAACAGTGACTCAGTTTGGTAGTATGTTAACTATAACTAACAGATCAATCAGCAGGTTAAAGCACACTCAAATAAACGCTGACATAGACGTTAGATACCTGTGGAGGAATGACATACTCAGTCACGTCCCAAACATGAGCCCCTTCAGCGGATGAGTTGGTCAGAATATTTCCTTTCACCTTTGTGCTGACTGAGCTGATCACTGAGTCCGTTTCCTGGTATGCCTGATTTATCCAACAAACATACCTACAGGTACAATACACAGATGTGCAGTCAATACAAGTCTGTATTGAATTGCATGGAGCCTAAATGTAGGTGCTGAAAATACCCATGCTATATATACTCGTATTATGTGTTATTCTAAGTTTATTTAATCACGGTTCTTATTAAAACTCAAATAAAAGCAACTGCTGATTATCCATAAACTTGAGCAACTGCTGATTATCCATAAACACAGACATATTTGAATACCTTTCAAACTTACTTTCATTCTGCAGACAGTTTAAACCAAAGCAATTAACAAATAAGAATACAACCAGAATCAGTCAATCTAATACAAGTATTTCTACCAACTGATATATAAATTCTCTAAAAATATATACTCACACAGCAACATAGGTGACGATTGATAACTGGATCAGTCTGAAGAGGGTTCCCACTTTTTTGTTACTGATTACCAATGTTACCGGTGTTCCATAATCAAAAATACTGTGAAAACAGGCACTGCAGCAATCATTGTCACCACCCATACTGTACTTTAAGCGTCCACTGTGCAACTACAGAACCGTCTGAAAACCATCTGCTATGCTGAAACTTGTAACTGAACTCATTACTACATCTGTCATAAGAATTCACACATACTTTGCATACAATTTTTATCATGTAGCACTAGTGAAAGTGTTAGACATTTACTGCTGCCATCTTCATGTATTTGCTTAAAGTTCAGTTACATCCCTAGTAGTATTTGCACTCTGCACATTTGCAAGCCATTATCTGTAACTGTGTGAATGCATGTAAATCAAGTGGCTGAATTATCGTGGTAGTGGACAAAAGCGTATATGAACACTCTGTTTGTACAATTATAAAAGACATATTTTCAATGTACGTGTTTCACTATGTCCCAGCCCATTTAACATGATGGAAAATAATGTTAATTTTATATTTCCTACCATATTAGAAAAGGTAAAAATACATATAATTGTTTAACAACTTTAACACCACATTTCACTTTTTGAAACAAATGATTTAAAGAATAACCACAAAAATAGAAAAAAAATTCACCCATTTATTTTCCAAGCATGACAATAAAAGTTCATATCATTAAACAATAATCATTTAAAAAAAGGTTAAAACAAATAATCATTAAAAAAAGGTTAAAATATAAAACTAGCGTCTCTTCTGGAAAACATTTCCCCGTCCTGGTGCTCCACGTCCACGGCCTCTGGCAGCCACTGCAAACACATTAATACAAACTTTAGTTTAACTATATTCTAAATATTCACTTTATATCATTACATTGATCTTCTTAAAACACATTTAAAAAATAGAAAATCAGAGGAAAAACCTAAAAGTTTACCTTGAGCTTTGAGAATAGCTGCTTTTCCACGACCCGCACCAGCTGCCTGGTTTTTGTTCTTCATACTCTTCAACATAGGGGCATTTTTAAGCATGTCTGGCAGAATAAGGAACCTAATCTTACTACCACGAATATACACCTGCTCCAACTGAGCTACACGACCATCCCTATGTGTGACCGTAATGTTTGCCATCTAAAGAGAAAAGCAGGATACAGGTGTGATACAGGTGCGTTTTATTTTGTGCAAACACTGTTATGACTCAAATATCAATGTAATCTGATGCGAGGGTGGATAAAACGAGGAAGATGAAAGGATTACAAAAGATCACCGACATATCTTTGGACTATTTAAGTGGACAATTAAGGTCTTTCACTATACACCTTAATATGTTAAATTTAAGTAAATGTGTCAAATCTTACTACCTGGCAGTTCATGTTGTCCTCAGCCTCGATTAGTTTTCCTCTGTAAACCTCCCCAGTGTTAGTTTCACAAGTGACTATGTGGCCCTCTGCTTCATGAAGGACTTTAATGGGAACTCCAATCGACATCTTAACAAGCTACTGTGTACCTTAAGAAAGAAAAACACATTACAGGAATTAAATCAGCTGGGATATAGTTCGGCACAGATAAAACTATTCTTCCACAAAAAAAAAAATATTATTTGCATTACAAGGAGGTTAAAACCCAACGGAGTTAGGTTTTATTCAAATTAATGACTGATAAACCAACACATACAAACGTTTCTCATAATCTGAAAAAAAAACTTACAAATATGTCTAGCTACTTGTATTAACACACAAATATTTTCGGAAAGACTTAGGACTTTAAGTATTATTAATTAAAAAATTTACCCCTAACGTGCACCAAACGTCCCAAAACAGTCTGTCGCTGGTGTTCATGTGAATTTCCGGGGACTTTTATTGTACCAGAGACATGTGCTGCCACCTACCGGACTGGATGAACTAAATTAAAGTATGATTTCAATGGGAAAAAAAGTCTAAATCCCCACTTACTTTAATGTATACAATTTTCCTAAGGACTGTTTTATTAGATATTGTATTTATTAAATCACCTTAATGATTCATCAACTCATTAATTCACTGTTTCAAATTAAAATATAATTTACTATAAATTAAGCTTGTACATACCTAATGTGAATATACGAGCTGGTCTGTTTATGCATTAATTTCTTTGATGTCACAAAAACATTGAAATATCTTCCAAAAGCACAAATGTAAAGGTCAGTTTGTTGATATTTTCTATTCTTTCCAGCAGAGGGCGCGATTCTGCTTATAATGCTTATCAACGCGCCGACGTGTGGTTTGGATTGACAGCGAGGAAGTGCGCTATTCATCTTTGGGAATGATCTTAAGGCATGGGCGAAACGAGTCGAGTTTCTTAACGCGGTTTTACCACGTTTCATCTGCCCCCTCGATAGCTTAGTGAGCCGGACATGGACAGACTGTAGAGTGTCTGATGTCGAGGACAGGAGGGCAACAGCCCGGCTAACCCAGCTAACAGTCTGATATTAAACAACGGAGACACACACGGTAACTGCACCATGAACGGTGAGTTTATGTTATATTTGATAGACATTTAAATCTAAGACCATTTAGATGACTGGGCTACCATTATACCCAGTTAGTTATAATTAATCTCATGGTTCCTTTCTTACATAGAAGACAAAACAAAATACTCAATACGGATATATCCGAAATAAATGATCAGTTCATGTATTTTTAATGCTGCCTGTCTCTGGGTTGTTGTTATTCGATGTCGCTATGTGTAATCGCTTCTTTATGGGTAAGATCATTAAATCCCGAAGAATTTGATTCAAAAACGTGTGTCCTTAATCAAAAATAATGCAGTTTATAGTAATGTGAATGTGTGTGTGCCTTTGTAAACTGTATGACGTTTTGTTTAGTCAAAACTAGCTCTTTAATTGTCTACTCAAGAGTAACTTTTAACCTTGTTTTTGGGCAGATGATGTGATGTTAAATGTACCGGTCATCCGGCAGCAGTACCACTGGGATTGTGGTTTGGCCTGTTCGAGAATGGTTCTAGAGTAAGTACGGAACCAGAAGTGTTAAGCAGGCCCATACAGAAGTCAGCAGAAATAGAAATACATTTCACTTATTTCTGGAGATTGTTACCCCAAAGCAACACAGAGAATGTAAAAAAAGCCTACGGCTTAGTAATGTGCTCGTTTTGTGTATTTCAAATAGTCACATTCACTAGTTACTTGGGGCATAAATGTTGTTGTTCTTGTTTTCCTGGACAGGTACTTACATCCAGTAGGTGAGGAGGAATTCCAGAGAGCGTGTCTGGATTTGGAGTTCACGGAGAGCGTGTGGACTATTGACCTGGCTTATCTCATGTGTAAGCTGGGGGTTCAGCATTGCTTCTGCACACAGACACTCGG
>JAZGTK010015603.1:0-13128 GCA_036877625.1 Ambastaia sidthimunki
ATAATAGACCATTTAATGATTTAAAATTTCTGAGTTTCATATCATTCAAACGCCTTGTAAATTAAAGCTTGACTTAAATAGCTAGTGAATGTGGGATCTTATATTTTATTGGATGTAATTACGGCTTTCCTTTCATTCTTACTCCAGTCGAGACTGTGTGATATATCAAATACTCATGACATGTTTGTAATGATTTAGTGCTATGTAGAAAATGAAGCAACATTGTGATTATCACAATAATTTTAATGCACTTATTTGGCCAATAAGTTTCTTGAAAGAAATGCCATTCGTTTCATGATTATTTTCTGTGGCAAAAATGATGTTTAACGTCAGTTCAGTTCTGATTCAATTCATCAACTCGAATGAATCTGAATTAAATCTGATTCTACGTTCAGCATCCAAAACTATCTTTGGGTATCTAAAAATATGTGAATGAATATTGCTGTTATTTTGCTGCATATTAATGAAAACTATTATAGTTAAATATGTATATTTAATGAAAGCTATTTAAACAGCATTTACATTCTTAGATCAGGCATTTTGAATGTATTTTTTGACCATTTTGAAGCCATTTCAGTGCAAATACATAAACACTGAGATATGTGATTAACAGCATCATAATCTTAACAAACAATTAGGTGTTTTTTTTAACTGTATCACTATTGCTGTTTTATTTTCTTTATAAAGCTGTATTTTTTTATCTGCTGCAGAGATAAAGGAGTGTTTTGTTTCTGTTTGTTTCAGAATGGCTGAATGTTAAGTGACCTGTCTGTCCAAAACTGTCTCAGTCAAACCACTCACGACTCGGTCCAGACCTGCTTGGACAATGATATTCATTAATACAGTATCAACCTCTGCACTCACGTAACCTCATGTCTAACACACAGAGACATGCACACAGGCAGCAATAAAACCTCAGAAAAGCTCACTGTGTCATATTTCTAAACCTTGAGGGATTTGACAGCAGTACAGAAAAAAGCATGTTATATTGTAAACTAGATTGTTATATGTTTTGAAGAAAATGTGAGCTGTGTTTTCCAGTGCAGAACTCACTGTGTGATGTTAGGGTGTTGTGGATGGTTGTCAAGGCGTTGCTAACGTACTTGGTTGTTAAGGTGATGTGGGTGGTTGCCAGGGTGTTGCTAACGTATATGGTTGCTAAGGTGTTTTGAATGATTTTAACACATTGCTTTGTAGTTGCTAGGGTGTTCTAAGTGGTTGCTAGGTGGTTGCTTGCTATAGCCCGGGTCAAAAGGGCATAAATGTTTATAGCATGAACAGAACAGGCTACACCTAAGTTTTAAATAGCTCACAAGCATTAATGGTAGTGACACTTTCTTTACCGCTAATAAGACGTAGCATAGCGTTGTCTCCTCCTCTGTGTGTTTTTCATTGTTTTGCGTTCCCTTAACTAAATGATGTGGCCAGTGCAGTGAGACAGTGAACCTTGACATGTGTGGAGAAACATTTATTCTCATTAGGGCTGCTCTTTAATGCAGCTGTGTGGTGTTGCTATTCCATGACACTCCATCACGTCTCACCGGACTCCCCAGGCGCACCGTAAGTGACATCCCCCTCTAACACCAGCCACACACCAAACCACCAATTTAAGCTTTTTTGGCACAACAACAGAGTCTGGCTAATGATTTATTTCTGTGACCTGCAAGATGTGTCTCGCCTTCACTCGAATCTCATCGCATCGAGACAAATAGGCCCGTTTCCCTGAGAGCTCGCGGCTTTGTGACCTCCCCCTCACACAGATATATAACAATGCATTCAGAACGCAGGGATTCTCAGGTAAGGCAGGTGGTCAGAGCAGAGCAGAGGCCGGGCCTGTGGAGGTAAGGGTGAGCCGGCGAGCTGGACCTCAGTAGAAGGTGCACAGACAGGGTCTCGGGGTCAATCACACCCACCCATGTGAAGACCTTTAGAGTCTCCTCCACCAGGAGAGTCCATCCAGCTCAAATCCAGGAAGGGAAGGGGGTGTTTGGGTGTTGAGGATAAACAACATCTCCTGATAGCTCAAACATGTAGAAACAACAGATGTACATGTATTTCTGTGTGAATATAAGAGTTTGTGTTTGTGCTTGTGTTTATCTTAAGGTAGCTAATAGAAAAAAAAGTCATTAGTGGAGCATTTTAAAAACATTACAAATTGTAAAATGATTGAATAGCAATCCTGTAACCAAACAATAACATTAATACAACGTCTAAATAACGGGACCTTTTGTGCATTCCTAATACTCACATTTTTACTTATAAAGTTACTTCCCAGTTGGTGTAATGTAGTCAGTTTTATTCAGACGTTTTTATGAATACAGCCGGCTGCTGTTACGATATGAAGACAGTTTTAGGTTACCTGATTAACTTTCTATATGCTGTACTGACTATAGGGACACATTAATGTATATCTATATGTATATGACGTATATGTGCGTGTAGGTTCATATATTTTTGTGTTACATGACAAACATTCTATATCATTTATTGACTATAGGGACATGTTAATGTAAATGTATATGATGTATATGGAGTTTCATAGTGCCAGTACATAATGTCTCAACTAATCACATGAAGGCTTTAACTTATCAAACGTATCCACCATCCAAACAAGGCTAATAATGCTTATCAGGCTAATTGAGTCTTCAGATGTCATTTTTCGAATGAAGGTTATATCTGGTTAGAGGAGTGGCTTAGCAGTTGTCTCTTCAGTCTCTTTAGCTCTCTCTTTCACTCTCTCTCTTTCTCGTTCCCCACTCTTTCTATCTAGAGGGAAATGTAATTACTTTTGGGATCAAGAAAATAGCAAAAAATGTGTCTGCACTGCGGGCTATCTGAGAGATTAGTCGTTTTATAGAAGATGTATTCTGTAATTAGTTTGCTTCTCCCCACTACAATATTGAATAACCTGCAGTTTGAACGATTAGAGTTGATAGCAATAAGGATCCATAACATGGATAAAAATAATTCTGTCATTCCGAGGCAGGACGTTATAAGATGAGTTTACGGGAGAAAACTTCAGGAGGAAAAATAAGTAACAAGAGCTGACTGCCCAGCTAACCATTTTAGGTTGTGAGAATGTTTCCCCAATGTTTTCATTAGGCAACAAAAATGTTACTTAAATGTTCAAAATATCCACAGTTTAAGGTGTTGGATTAACATTACTGCTTAGTTATGAGAAGAGTTTTATCTGTATATTTTTTAAACATTTTATTAACAACTTATAAGTAACGTTTTTGATTCATGACATAACGTTGAAAACTAATTCTACTAATGTTACTACTAATGTTACTGCAAGAATGTTCCTTTGATAACTTTTGAAAACGTCAGACAGCATTCTGAGAACGTTCCCTGTTAGCTTTGTGCCTGCCTGAATTAATAATAACATACTGTATGTATCGCTGCTCCCAGTGTCACATGCCTTTGCTGGTTTCTGCAGTGATGGTCTCTTTTGTCATGTGACCTGTTATGATTGAGGGACGAGACGCAGTAACAGAGCAAGAAAAGGTGAGTGAATGCGCTTCGCTCAGATGCTGCACAATAGCTGCAATTATGGGAGCGAATGCGGCTTTGTGTAATTAGAGTCTATTGTCAAATACATATGAAAGGTTTCAGTGCTGTTCAACAACAGGTTAATCACAATCCTGTGTGCCTATCAAATCTCTGACCATTGTGTCTGTGATTGTCTTACTTTGAAGGATGATATGGTGATATTTTAAAGGTATATTTTTCATATGATCTTATTTTTTCTGTATACCACAGATGTTTGCTCTGTCTTTTATCGTAGCAAACAGTGTTACCATTCTACTAAATGCACAAGTTTGTTCTTCGGTGGACAGAAGAAATGTATTCAAGTTTGGAACGGCATGAGGGTGAGTAAATGGTGACATAACTTTTATTTCATTTTGAAATTTCACTCTACTCTTCCTTTATGGGGCATTTTATCGAACCCAGACTCATATGATAGCACATATATATGAGGTAGGATCGGTACAGCAAGAAACTAAAAGAAACTAAGATGCTGTTATGATACGGTCTCAATGAACTGTGTTTTTTTTTATTAACGCCTCAGTCCTGCTCTTACCTCCTAACACATTATATCTATGGTCATTCACCAGAACATTTGTCTTGGAAATGCTTTGTTCAATTACTAATCAATTCTCTGAATGTTTCCTCAGGCTGAACATTTCATAACAGATTCTATTCGAACCTGCGCCCAGAGGATATCTCACGACCCGGCCCTCTGTATGGTATGCATGTTTTTCTTTGAACAATAAACAACACAATTTTCAAACCAATTTTCCCCTCCCAAAACAATTCGTGTCTAATGGAGCAGGACAGGGGAAACAGTTCCTTCACTCCTCTTGAAATATTGAAAAAAAATCAAAGAAAGTTGTCTCGGCGCTTGAGAACACGACGCTAGCTTGATAGAAAACAATAGAACAATCTTTTGACTGGAGACGCGATGCGGGCGGTGATTGTTTCTTTGCTGTGGCTCCTATTGTTTCCTGGAATGCCCCACGCATGCCATGTGACACAAACAAATTCAAATTCGCACGCTTAGTTTGCACGATTTACCGTTTTGACAGCCAGTCATCATGCAGTTTATTTGTACACATCCTCGCGTGGAGAATAGAAGTAGCTTTCGCCTTTGGTGGTGACACCACAAGAAAAACACCTTGTGTTTCTCGCAAACGTGTAACAACAACAATAAAACAAAAGGAACAAAATGTCCCAGGATTGAGAATCACTGCATTTCATTTGTTTAGGTTTTGCTGTGCTGTTCTCTCCTCTACAAGAACGTTAGAACTGAAGTGATCTTTGTTGCGGGGGCTCCTGCTATGTTTCCCCACTAGCGCTTTGCTATCACTTTAATGATGAGCCACGACACAAGCCACAGCGAAGAGCCGCGGGCGGGAGAGTTACGGCAGCCATCGGTAACGTATTGTGACCTGGAATGCAGGACATAACTTCAGGCCACGTGGACATCACTTCCAGCTTTAGTTCCCATTCCACTGTTACTTAGCCAACACAAGGGCTTTGAGGTATGGACTTCACAAAACCACCAAACGTAGTCCCAGCTAGCACGAAACATGTTAAAGTTCTCTCAAGGTTATCAAAATGTTTTGCAGTAACATTAGTTAGATGTTTTTCTAATGGTATATATCATACATCAAAACTTTATTCTTAAGTAGTTAGTTTTAAAAACAGAATTGCAGAATTGGAAACTGTTTAAAAATATTTTTTGTAACTTAATAATGTTAATAATTAAAATAATGTTTTTGTAACTTAATGGAAATGGTTAATACAGAAACATTCTTACAACCTAAAATTGTTAGCTGTTGACATACTGATACTATAGTGTGGTTAGCGGCCCATGAATGTTTTTTAAGCCATTGTTTGTTTCAGGTGCTGTAGTTTAGTAGCTAGACTTCATATGTGTACCTAAGGCAAGTTTTGTTTTAATTATACAATGCTACTTATGTATTGATGTGGAAATGTTGTGTACATGATTCTGTGTGTGTGTGTGTGTGTGAGCGTCTCACTCCCCAAGCAAGTCACATTTTTTTCTGTGCTTCTTTAGTTCGGAATGGACGCCATGCAAAGCGCATTTCATGCAACCCTCTATAGCATGAGGTAATTGCTCTGATGTGTTTCCACGTGTGGGATTTCTCGTACCTTTGAACGACTCCGTGCGCATGTCTCTGTGTCAATAGCCTGATGCCCGAAAGTCTATTCATGTTGAAAATGAAGCCAGTGAGAAGGAAAGAGAAAGGGAGAGAGAATAGGAGAGAATTTCTGTCACAAATCTCATCTGTCTGACAGCTGTCATCACTCACTTTTGGCTAGAGAAAAGGCTGGTTTAATTCTGCGGATAGATGGAGAAAATGGTATTGAATAACCCCCTTGGTCAAATATTTTTTTTCAGGATTTGAGGCGGTGTGATAAATTAGGTGGCCCTCGGATCAATACCTGCTTCTTTCTTCATAGCTCAAGATGGGATTTGTCAAAACAGGAACTAAAGGAAAGTCTATCGAGTTCAATGTCTAAGGTGCGACTGTAATTTCTGGAAAAGTAGAAAGTGATAAGAAGATATGCTTGTATTTGATAGCGTTGTGTATGTACATGTGTGTTAAAATACGTGCCCTGATTGGGCGGTAATACCTCCTTGGTTGTATTTTGGTAGTTTTTTCTTACATATTTTGTTGCCATCTCTTTGACCTGCTGGTAACCTTCCTGTGTTGAGTTTTGGTGGCTGTTACTGGTGTCCCCAACAGGTTTTATTAGTAGCTTTGCCAGCTAGTCAGCCATTTTCACCAGTTTAGTTTTGCTACCACTTTAGTTTTACAGCGCTAGTGGATAAGAATGTTTTCATTAAGTAACAAAGTTTAAGTAAAAACGATAAAAACATCCGTTTTTTTTTAGATGATGTGTAAATGTTATTGCTTGGTTTTAAGAATGTTATTTAAACGTTATTTTTAAAATTCTGTAACTATTAAAACGTTCCAATATATCATACATTAAAATATATGTAAAAAAAGTTCTGCTAACATTACTACAAGACCATTTTTGATAACTTTAAAAAAATGTTTAGGGAATGTTAGCCAATGTTCTAAGAATGTTTCCTGTTAGCCAGGAATATCATGGTTCATGTTTACACAAAAGGAAGCGGAGCACCGATGTCCCTAGTATTGCACGCGTTTACACTGACAGCCATTTTTTTTGTCTTTTTTACTGCAATTCTGTGCATGTTAATGGGAAAGTCTTAATTAAAATGTCAAAGTAGCGTGATGTCCCTTTACTTTTCTCCCCCTCCCTTTACCATCTCTCTCGCTTTGAACCTCCCCAGAGGCCTATTAAGCGTTGGCCGGCGTGATTGAAGTTCAAAGGGGTGAGGCTGAAACGTCCCAACATCCTCCCTGGCTGACCTTTCGCAGACAGCCGTCCCGGCTAATGCGCTTGCATATCTAATGAGAGGGTCAGAGATGCTCTGACAGTCCGTGAGCGCGATAAGACGCAGCCTCCCACTGCCGTCTGTCTTTAAATGTTACATCCTCGCCGAGTCTATCCCTCTTTCTCCGTCTCGCTCGTTCTCTCCGCCTTTCCCTCTTCCTATCTGGTCTTTTGTCTCTGGGAGAGAGAAAGGTTACTGGGAAGGACAAGGCCCTGGCTGCTTTTCATAAATGGGAACGGTTTCTGTCATTGAGTAGGAGGCAAATTCTAATGAGGCTTTTTCTTACACATGTAATAGAGTTTTGGCCTCATAAATCACAAGCTGTTGGAAGCATCAATAAGGTTTATGGCCATTAACAGTTGGGTTTGTGCTGATTGGTTGATGTCCTTGGCAGGACGTGACATCATCATTTGCCCTGTTGGCCTAGAAGAGGGCAGTGGTTCTGGTTTAAACGTGTTTGGTAAGCAGTGTTTACACTACGGGGAAATGTACCCAATCGTCATTGTACTCCACCTCAACACTTCAGTGTGGCTAAAATAAAGGGGCCTGGTGTTTTGGCATATTTTTGCATGGGTGCGGTTATTGTAAAGGGTTAAAAAGACACATACAATATAACTAAATCACATTTCATATTAAACATCATAGCTGATATTTGTCTATATTTTGGGATATGGCAAGTTATATAATTTAAAATATATATATTTAAAATAAATGAATGTAGTATATGTATTTATCTTATAGAGAGTATAATAATTTATATTTATTTCCACAGGTACGTTTAGTCATCGTATTTGAAATCCCTAATCAGCACGACTCAAGTGTCGACCGCATGTTTAATGATGTAGCTGCGCAACATTGCAAATGAACAAATGCTGTCAAAATTCTTCATGCATATATCCTCTGCTGAGCGTGCAGTGAACATTTCTGAAAGATACCACATTCAAAAACAAAAACGAAACCGCAGGGTGAGATTTAAGCTGTTGGGAATTTGATCATCTCTATAAGACAGGTGGTTGCAGGGGAAAAATAAGAGGGCTTGGTGACATAAACCAAAGAGGAAAGATGTTTTAAAGGGGGAAAAGTTATTACATTTTGATGAAAGATGAATCATGCACATAAGACTCTTTTCTTTGGAATATTGTGGACCAATGAATCATGTACAATAAGACCAGCAGGGTGTGCTAGGAAAGTGAATACACACGGTCAATTTTAATTCTATTTTAACTTTCAAATTCTCTTCTCTCACCACCAACCCCTGTCATACGGTTTACACTAGACTTTTATTGTGTAATTTTCTGACGCCCACCTGTTAAAAGTTATGGATGTGCTTGAATTGTTCGTTTTTTATGATTACTATACATCAAGTCAGTAAAATTGACAAGTCAGTTAATATTAGCATATTTCTGAGTACACATCCCAGCAGGTAATCCATGAATAATTCATGTTATTTTTTTTTTTACAAAGCGCCATCAATGAGTCATATATCAGCATCTTGGCTCTAAACTGTGTCAAAAAACTTTAAGATTAAAAAAGATAGTTGATGTTTGTTTCTCTGAAAGTTAACGCGGCATTTTGAGTCGGTTCCACAAGTGTGTGTTTGAGGCGTTTTCTAAACCAGCTGGGACTAGTTTGTATATAATGCTGAGAGGGACACAATGACCTTGTTTGTTTTCTATTTATAAAGAGAAAGTAAAATCTTTTTCTCCAAGACACGTTATTTTGGACCTGCACGTAATATTTGATGCTTGATTGAATGATCTGATCTTTACTTTATCAAACTATTTCTTAAAATTCAAGAGTTTCTCAGAGCCTTATGGTCTGACGTCATAAACTGACTTCATAAATATTGTCTTATGTAGTTTCCCCTGAACTTTAATTGTGTCATTTTCTAATACATACCATAAACCTTAAGATTTGAGAAAACACAGACATTTGATTCTTCTGTTTTGAGAGTTAATTCAGCACATGGACTAAAAGCTGTTTTATGTTTCAGGTTTGTCTTCTCCTCCTGAGCGAAACGAGAGCCGTCTCATCAGGAATTTGACTCTGGTAAGCCTCCTCTGATAAATCACTCCCCGCTGCTCTTTCACCCTCCAGCAGACCTGCAGGCCCTTGCCGAGACCGCTTGCCCCGGACCTGCAACATTTTTCCTGACCCCCTCTCAGACAATTATCCCCGGGACCGCAGTGGAGCTTTAGTGTTGGCGCTCCTCAGCCCTGCCTAATGAAGTGTGCAGTGGTGGCTAGGCCTGTAATTACAGCAGTATGCAAACGCTCACCTTCTACGGCTCATCACCGGAGATTACATTCACAAATCAATGAGGGTTGCTCGCCCTAAAAACGCTACAATTCATTTGCGCGATGTGGGTTGTAGCTTATCTTCAGCCCTTTGTGTAGACAAGCATCTGCAACACTGCGTTTTGAGGGGTGGCGTTTTTTACCGTTTTGGAGGTTACCGTAAACCGACAGATGGCTTTAAACGTAGTTGTCCTTTTAAATGAAATTATTCATCATACCAAACCTGTCGTAATCAGAACTATAATTCCAATCATGTACCAAATGCAGTCTCCATTTCATGCCTTGGATATTAAAAACCAAGACTTTGCAATCTTAGACCTGCAAGGAAAGTAACCTGAGCTAAATGTTCACGCACACACACTTACAGTCAGAGCTGTGTTCAGCACTGTCTCCTGCTTCACTGGTCCTATCTTATTAAAGGCTGTCGGCACAGCTACTGAAGACCTATCATAAGCTTTTCATTATTGACTGAGAAAATATGATAATTCAGAAATCAAATGCAGCCTTCCAAAGGCTCCTAAGTCACTTTCAATTTTAGATTTTCTTCTCCGCTTTAATAAGCGCAATGTGATAGCGGGAACTTCATAAGCTACTTCAGTTCGCCTCTCCATTTTGCACACTTATTTATTTATATGTTTTTTTTAATTAAAACATTATAATTGAGGTCCCTCACCTATTGCACCTCCGTAAAAAAAGAAGAAAAACTAAAACTAATTTAATTAAAAGCTGTATCTGCTTTCATAGAGGAAATTGAATTATGTTTGAAGTGGGAGAGATTGCAAACTGACAATATGTTTTCTTTATTAACTCTCTTCCTCTGCGTTTCATTTCTTTCCTTCTAACACCTGACAAAATTTCCATGCAATTTCATTTTTTATCATTCCCTGCAGACTGATTTTTACACTTTGCTAATTTAACACAAATAATCTTATAATGAGTCGAGAGAAAGTCATTTTCTGTTTCATACAGTAGGTGGAACTGAGAATAGTCTGGAGCGCTATTAAAAATGAAACTGATAGGTTCTCTTTACCTGGAATATTTTAATGAATAAACGATAACGGAATTTTCATATAGCGTCCCATAGGAAAAGCTTTTTTCCGTACCTCATCCAACACACTACACCTAGTGCTAGTCGAATTACACCTTCACCTAAACCTGTCTTTCTATACATCCGTCACCTCATCCCAAGCATCATATACTTTCCCTGTAGCTGCACATTTAGATTTCACACTCATCTCCAGGATTCCCGAAAATCCCAGCATAATCCTTACTGTGGCATATTCCAGGCTGGCCGACGACATATCAGGGCCTGCTGAGTAATTCTTCCAGTTTCCCTCCCTCAGGATTGCGCTGACCACAGGAAGTGTGATAGCCGGTAAGCTTTCCTCTGTTTGGATAAGGAAGCAGGCATTTTCCCAGGGCAGAGCTGAGGTAAGAGGGAAAAGAGCTTCTTCGGCTGCCCGGCGGTACTGATGCAGAGAGCCTGGGATAAGCCTGATCCATGCTAATCCCTGACACATGGCGCTTCTTGCAGATAATGGCGGCACTCTCTCCTGTCCTTATCAATCCCACACTGCTGCAGTATTCCCTGTTGTGCGCTCGGCCTGATGGGAGATTTCGTGCTTAAATCCCAGGTTGGTGGTTGCTATGGCATGCAGGGAGGGGAAAACTGAAAGCAGACTAATTTGTGTGATTATTTTTATTAGGGATGGTAATCAGTCGACCCCCAAACTGAAGTTCAGAAAGGTTTAGATGAGAAATGCAAATTAATTTTCGGAATGTACTGGGGGTTTGGTTTTCCCAGCATGCAACATGACCAAAGCGAAGCACTCATCGTCTTAGGATGTAATAGGCATTTTTGGAAACAGTGTATTATATTTGGAACAACAGCAAGTGCTTTTCCCACTAATGGCATATGCTTTTGGAGTAATGAGTCAGTGATTTATTCTGGTTTGACTAATATTTAAACCTAGACCTTCCATTATCATTCAAGCCTTCTGCAGGCACTTAAAGAGACAGTCTTCTAATGAGAAGCTTTTTTTGGATTTGTATGATCAGTAAACTGCCTTTGTACCTATTCCCTGATAACCCTCTATAAATATTCATGAGCGTATACGTCTCCTTTCCTATTGGTTACTTCCCTGATTGGCTAAATAACCTCACTGCAAGCAAGTGTAAGTGAGAAATCTGTCAGTTTAATGCTGTGTGGTGTCTCTCTGTAATTTCAGACATATAACAATGCTTTGACTTAATCAGCATTTATGGGGAGTAGCATCTGTGGTGGATGGGTATATGGGTATTAGACCTGTACGTTGTTATAGAAAACAGATGCATTTATGGCCAGGGGGAATCTCTCTTTCACTATCTCTCTCTCTCTCTCTCTCTCTCTCTCTCTCTCGTTTTAGGATCTTAAGGAGAGAAAAGTGAAACATGGAGAGTTGGTGGAGGCGAACGGAGGTGAGCTAATGGATCAAAATTACCCCCGTCTGAAAGTTTTGACGAGCGCTGACGAAATTGCTTTTCTTCCCCCCCAGAACCCCCTCCCTCCCCATCACCACCAACCCTTCTCAATAGGAGACGCAGACAGTGAAATCCATCTGTAACGCAGGCATTGTCATCGCCTTGCAATTTACACCCATTCCTCTCAACAGCGATTCCTGTGCTTGATGGCGTGATAAATTAATCTTTTTCTGTGCCACTGCGTCGATTCTTTTAAAAGAATACATTAAGGGGCGTTAGAGACTTTTTCCCCCTGGAGTAAACATTTTTTTTCTTTCTCTCTTTCAGTCACCATGACAAATCATATTCTCTCGAGATGAAGAGAAAGGGCCTACAAAAAAGGAAAAATGAAAGGAGGAGGAAGAAAAAAGCCATTTTGGAAAACCGCCTTGCCTAGCTGGAACGGTCTGAGTGCGGCTTATGACAAAGTGCTCCGTGGAAGCCATCACGCACGCTGGCAATGATAGTTGTGGTTGTTTTTGAAGAATTAAGAATGACCTTCACTCTAATCGTGTTAGACATTGGAAGGAAAGCGTCTAATCATCAATCACTCAGCAGTCAGCAGAGTGGAAAGATCACCCGACTCAAACACAGCGGGGACAAACAGCAGCATGTGGGGCTGTAACTATACGGCCCACCTTCACTTCCATTACCATTGGGATTGTCCTTCACTTGTGTAATCTCAGGACTAGTGCTGTGGCTTTATGGGCTGTACGTGGCTAGTGAGTGTCTGGTTTACAGCGTCTCTCTTTCTATTTTGATACGGTGGCGGACAGCAAAATAATGCTAAGTGTGCTAACTGCAGATAAGAAATAGGCCTGTTGGATTTCCAAAGAGAAGAGAAAACCCTTTCTGTATTTTTTGTTGTTGATGTCAAAGGTCACTTGTGATGCAAACACGTTGTCATTTGATATAAGCCATTCAAAATAGGTGAAGCCCACATGCTTTAAAAATTGTAAATATATAAGTGTATTTAATTGTTAAAACCAGTTTGAAACCAGCCTACAGTATGTTATGTTAATACTATTGTGTTTTGTCAGGCCTGTGTTGTTCATGGTTATATTAATACATTTTATTTCACTGTTTGATTTGTATGACATTTTTAGGAACCGTGTTGCATCACCACTTGATGTCCAATGTCAAAACTGGCTGCTGAAGGAAAACTAAATGGAAATCTCTGTCCTAAAGCAAAAATATAGGAAACACAGGACTGCTGGGTGTGCAGGAGAAACAGACTGAATATCCATCCTGTTCCTTATTTTAAATCTCCCAAGAGAAACACAGAAAGAGAGAGAGAGAGGCAGGTGAAGCATGGGGCCGAATGCAGATGTGACTTGAGTTCAGAGGGCTGGTGGTCCCTGCGGACCCTCTCTGCCT
>JAZGTK010015604.1:0-13128 GCA_036877625.1 Ambastaia sidthimunki
TATCTATCTATCAGTTGTCTGTCTCTCTGCCTGCCAGTTGATAATAATATTACTACATTTTATAATACCATGTTTATGATAAGATAGTAATACAACATTTATATAAACCTTTCAAATAGCAAGTAAACCCAATGCGTGATGTATCTCTTTGTTTTTAAAAGTCGCATAGTTATTTCTGGTAAAGATACGTCAATTATACAATACAAGACGCTTTATGCAACCTGGTTATGAAACGGTGTGAACGGTTTGAGGGGCGGAACTATTAATCTCAGCGTTTGCGGATCGGGGGACGTTTGAGGCCGCTGCTCCTGCGAACTGTTAGACACAAGAACCACCGAGTATAACAAAATTAATATTAATAATTGAATGAAGCGCAACACAACCGTGCGATCATAACCTTTGTGTAAAAGGTAAGAGAGTCGCACGCACCCGTTTAAAGGCTTTGACGCGTTTTGTTGGTTATATTTTAGCGCCGTTAGCACGAATGCTAACATCAACAATAGAGAGCGTAGCGAGACCGCGCTAACGTGCTAACCGCTAGCGCGTGGTTTGCGTGTAAAACAATCTGGATAATGTCATTAATGACAATAAACGCCCATAATGCGTTTTATAACATCCGCACAGGTGGTCTGATATCGTTTAGGGGTCGTTTTACGCGTGAGAATTGATTTGTAAGGGTTTTTTAGCAGCTCTGTTGGTCACTCAGGTACAGTTATGTAAACGTCCCTCATTCATGTCAGGGCGAAATAACGATTCGCAACACATGTATAAGGTTTGTGGCGAACGTATGTTGTTAAATCTTTAAAATGCGTTGAAATGCGATGTGTTGTGTGTAAGTATATGTCAGCAGGGCGTTTGTGGCACATACAGGTGCTGAGTTTATACCTGTGTGGATGTTATGTCAGCCAGTCACTCCCATGATGGACCCTGACAGCAGTTTTTGGGTTTATTTGTGATGTTTTAGGGAAGTTTTAATTGATTAATTGATTTCTGATGATGTTTCTATGTGAATAGCACTGTTGTAATGGTGGGTTTAAATGCATATGTAGGTGCATAAACTTCTCGGCAGACTTTAATGGCAGAGAATTAAACATCTGATTTCATTGAAAGACATGATGAACACATGAAGAAATGCTTTTAATTTAAATGGCAAATGCGATGCAAACTAAAATACATTTCTCAATATTTGCTTAAATTTAACTAAAGATTTGAAGTTTTGTGTAACAGTCAAGGACTGACTTGAATGGCACACACACACCATGCAAGTCTTTGGAGAACTTCATCCAGACTCACTATCGCGTTGTTTCAAGGCTGTGTGAATGTTTTGTCGCGTCTGATCTGCCGTGCTATCAGATTCTGACGTTGTGGTGGTGACTGACCGGCTGTAGATGTTGTTGTGTGATCTGTGTGTGTGTGTTGTGTGTGTGTGTGTTTTTGTGAGGGTTCAGGTTCAGGGTGGAGCAGGTTCGAGTGTGACTCACGTGTTGTTTTGTAACAGACTGTGATGTACTATGTGAATATGTCAGTGTGTCAGGGACAGTATGGCCTACATTCACTGGCTGAGAAATGCAGTCTTCTTATATAACTCTGTTATGTAAGTCTAACTCAGACTCTGTCTCTCTCTCTCTTTCTTTCACGCTTTTATTTCTTCTGGCCCCCGATCCCTCTTTTTTTGCTCATTCTTTTTCCTGTTCTTTTTCTGTTCTTCTCTTGGTTGTTCTTAGTCTGTTCAGTGAGTCCGATTTTTTTTATTTTTTATTTTTTTTTACCCTCATTTTTTATATTGTCGTAAGTTAAACCCAACGTTTAATTTTGTTTTAACTGTTAATATTTAGCATTTTTGTTTTGCTTTTACTGTTGATAATATTCCTTTCTTCACTCTTACTAATACTTGGGGTTCAAATTTAAACAAACGTTTCGAATACAGTACATCTGATGTAAGTCAAGTTGTAAGTGTAAAATGTGAAACTTTTTCTAAGTGAACAAATGATTTTCAACTGACAAATGATAACACTGGTGGAAAAAATATCCCATAATTGCACATTGATGGAGAGACCTGAACTATTTCTGATGGCCACTAAGCAACACCCTAGCAACCACCAGAACACCCTAACGACAGAGTATTTTTCGCAGAGAAATAAAGCCAGGCTGTGGAAACTTCTGTGTAAAAATCTAGTTTTTGCTTTACGTTGTTGTTTAAAACACAATTTGAGCTTGAAACTCTTTAAAACACTATTAAAGTTTGTTTTGGTTGAACCGGTCCTTTAAGATGGTCTGACTGCAGATGTTCAGATAATATTGCATGTTTCTTCTTCAGGTGGTCTTGATGAAGATGTGTAAGTAATGCTCTTGGATATCCACGGGACGCCATGTCAGAAGAGGCGATCTCAGGAAGCGACCTGGAGCCCGGCCTTAACAGCGAGGAGGAGATGGACGAGGATGGAGAGAACGATGGTGATGATGAGGAAGATGCCGGCGGTGAGTGCTGATACGAATGTGTTTTTGGCACACGTAGTGTTAAATGCATTAGACTGCTGTCTGGCCTCTTCGTTAATAGCCGTTCTAACCTTTTTGGCTGTAAATAAATTATTGATCGGTCTGTATTTCCTTCAACAGACCAGCTTGAGGGCATGGAGACAGGAGATCATGGAGATCCAACCAGCCCTGCACCTACCTCACCGTCTGGAGAATCCTCCCCCGAGCGTTTGTCGAGACCCGCCTCACGCTCCCCCTCCCAACTCTCCTCCACCTCGCGAGCGTCCTCACGGCCGGGTTCTCAGCCCGCTTCCAGTCCAGAAGACAGCCGCAGCAACACCTCGGCCAATAGCAACACAAAGAAGAAGTCCAAAACCTCAAAGCCTGCTCACATGAGGAGAAACATTCGGTATTCAGCCTAAATCAATGACATTGTGTTGAACTCTGACTTTTGACTATCAGCATAAAGTCTGGTCCACATTGCAGCATGTTTTGGCCAAGAACCGCCCGGGTTAGACAGGAAGAAATCGTCTTATTGACACACAATGCAACCAGTCACTCTCCATTTTGTTTTGTTAGGTTCTTTAGGGTCTAACAAACAATATGAGTTTGGATAAACAAATACAAATAATTGTACAGTTTTCAAGCACAGTTACAGTGAAATAAACGGAGAAAGCAAATGTGCGTTGTAGAGTAATAAGTTGTTAGCTGATGCTGATTAAACTGTTCTGGCTGACAGGAAGCTGCTTAAGGAACATCAGCTAGAGGCGGGAACCAAAGCCGCCCAGCAGGAGGAGCTGGAGAGGCGACGTCGCTTGGAGCAGCAGCGCAAGGACTTTCCCCTACATGCAGGTTTGAGTCTTGAGTCGTTGTGCACATAGGTTGCAGGTTCGAGTCTTGGTTTGAGTCGTTGTGCACATATGCAGACTCCTTTTGTGTGTCTCTATGTTCAGATCTACCCTCTGGAGCGCCAGGACCCAAACAGGAAGTGATATGCCTGGACAGCAGCGGAGATGAGGGTGAGGCTAAAGAAGCCCCGCCCCCTGAGCCCCGCCCACCTGCCCGCAGAGATGGTAAAGTCACACACTACAGCACCTTCAATGCCGTTGCCAGACATTTCGCTTTCACACTGTGACGTATTTTTGAGAAACTGAATATTTTGAGATAAAATAATAAGATGGTGATACTTAGGATTTGATTGGTTCACGAAAAATAAGCTGTGATGTTATTGGTTAATTTTCCATCCAACCCTCCAGATGTGATCGAGTTGAGCTCTGGTGATGAAGACGCCTTGCAGATAAGCAGTGAGGAAGACAACAACGAAGATCACTCAGTCACGCCCGGCACGGAGGAAAGCGGGGGGTCTCACGTGAACGATGCTCTCAACCAGCCTGACATCCAGGGGAGGGTACTAGTCAATATCAACCACCCTGGAGACGAGGAAGACTTGTTTCTCTCCCCACAGCTCGCCCGCGCAGTCAAACCACACCAGGTATACACCCACCCGGTCACACCTGTCTTACTGCAAGATGAGATCTTTCTTTTATTCAGGCTGTGCTGGCTATGTATTGCTTTGTAATACCTAGCAACCATCTACAGCACCCTAGCAACTGCCTAGAACCCCTTAGCATCCAAATAGCAACATGCTAAAAACCATTTAGAACATCTCAGTAGCTGCATAGCAACGCCTTGGCAACCATCCACAACTGTTTAGCATTAGAGTTTAGCACGGGACAGCATTGTTTAGTTTTGTGTTTCGGCAGTTATTTATAGTATTGTTCCATGTTTATTTAGTTATTCTGTTTTTTCGTCATCTAAATTTCAGATCGGTGGTATTCGTTTCCTGTATGATAATCTGGTGGAGTCGCTCGAACGCTACAAGGACAGCAGTGGCTTTGGTTGTATTTTGGCTCACAGCATGGGCCTCGGCAAAACCCTGCAGGTCATCTCCTTCGTCGACATACTGCTGCGGCACACTGGAGCCAAAACCGTCCTCGCCATTGTACCTGTGAGTGTCTGTAAACTAGCCACTAACCAACTAGTTATACTAGTGTCTCTTCATCTACCACTAATGGGAAGTCAATGGATTTCAACTTTTTCTCTTCCAATATTTGAAAGACGCTCCATCTACAATTTCTTCTCAATAAAATATTGTAGAGTTTGGGGTAACTATATAGATCGTATCTTGAATTTTTATGTTTTTGCTTGTTTTAAAACTTGTTTTGTCTTATTTTATCTTGAGGCCACCTTAATAGTTGCTGAACTGTGTCTCACTTGTGTCCTTACTTTCTCTTCAGGTGAACACACTACAGAACTGGTTAGCTGAATTTAATCTCTGGCTGCCTGCTGCTGAATCCCTTCCCCCCAACACTGATCCAGCCCATGTTTTACCTCGAATCTTCAAGGTTCACATCCTCAATGATGAGCACAAGTACGAATACGCCATCAACTTTCTGTATCTTCAGTCTAACTGAACGTTAACAAATTGGGTTTCGATGTTAATCGTTAATTCTTGCGTGTCTTGGTCAGAACCACTGTGGCTCGGGCCAAGGTGGTGGAGGAGTGGGCCCGTGACGGAGGTGTGCTGCTAATGGGCTACGAGATGTATCGCCTGCTGTCCCTCAAAAAGAGCTTTGTGACAGGCCGCAAAAGGAAGTCCAAAAAACCAGCAGGACCTGTTATTATCGACCTGGATGAGGAGGACAGACAGCAGGAGCTCATGAAAGGTTAGTAGGAAAGTTAGTAGGAACATTTGTTTAACTAAATATGACATTTTCACTTTTCTGGTGTTCTTCCGTGACCTTCAGGAATCGAAAGAGCCTTGGCTCGGCCCGGGCCTGATGTCGTTATATGCGACGAGGGTCATCGCATCAAGAACTGCCACGCCAGCACCTCCCAGGCCTTGAAAAACATCCGGTCGCGACGGCGTGTGGTTTTGACCGGATATCCGCTGCAAAACAACCTGATCGAGTACTGGTGCATGGTGGATTTCGTCCGACCCGATTTCCTCGGTACGCGGCAGGAGTTCAGCAACATGTTCGAGAGACCCATTCTGAACGGGCAGTGTATAGACAGCACGCCACAAGACGTTCGGCTCATGAGATACAGGAGTCACGTATTGCACAGTCTGCTGGAGGGCTTCGTTCAGAGGTGAGTTAAAGAGCGCCGCCCTGGTGGCGATAACGAAAACACCATTTACGTGATTTTTGAGTGAAAGCTTTTTAATGATGTACATAACCTCATTTTGATCAGTTTATAGCATCTGTCTTAATTTCTAAATTCCTGCAAAAATATGACAACATCTGTCTATGAAAAAAAGTCACAGTTAGCTAAAATGCTGTCGTCATTCTCAGACGAGGTCACGATGTCCTACGGATGCAGCTGCCGGAGAAAGAAGAGCATGTGATCCTGGTACGACTGTCTCGACTGCAGAGGGCGCTCTACACAGAGTTCATGAACCGCTTCAGAGAGGCGGGAAACAGCGGCTGGCTCGGACTCAACCCGCTCAAAGCTTTCTGCGTCTGCTGCAAGGTGTGTTAACCATCTCGCAAGACCTGCAGATTCAGAGAATTGTTTTCTTAAAGGCCACCTGATGTGTTAACAGCTGCTTTTGCGTCCTGTAGATCTGGAATCATCCAGACGTTCTGTATGAAGCTCTTCAGAAGGAGAACCTGACCAGCGAGCAGGACCTGGACCTGGATGATCTCAACTCCTCTGGTGGGACCCGATGTTCTGCTCCTGGAATGAAGGGAAAGACATCGGACCCTGCCAACAGCAAGATGGGTGTGGCTGCTATGGGTCTGAACCCTTTACAGGAGAAGGCCAATCAGGTTATCACGTACGAATGGGTAAGACCCAACACAAGACCCTTCAAGTTTTTTCTTTACAGGAAGGGGCCATATTCTACATCTCTGTAGCATTTCTCCATAAGTCCACTGCTCATGTTAGTTATTAAAGGTTATAACTGCTGTAATTTAGTTTTTGTGACCATGTTAGTTTCAAATATGTAAATGAGCTCTTTGTTGTAATAAACTTGTTCTAGGCCAAAGACATTATGAGCAACTATCAGACGGGGGTTCTGGAGAACGGAACCAAAATGGTTCTGCTTTTCCATCTGATTGACGAGAGCGTGAGCCGAGGAGATAAAATTTTGGTTTTCAGGTAAGATTTCTTTCTTGGGATAAAACCAAAAACTATTCACTGTGTTGGCATTTTCCATACACGACAATGTACAGATGTTTCGTTTACTGTAACATTTCCTGTCTTATTGTAAACTGTCAATCAGGCCCTTGTTTTGTTGACATGAGTGATAAGACTGGCTGATTTATCCGTGTGTGATTCCTGCAGTCAGAGTTTATCCACACTCACGGTTATGGAAGATTTTCTGTCTCGAAGACCCATGCCAGTCCAAACAGAAACCGGCACACGCCACTGGGTTCGAAACATCAATTACTACAGTGAGTTTCTGTCTTTTTTCCGTCTGACGCTTTTTTAAATTTGCTTGGCTCTTATTTGATTTTGACTGTTACTTGTTTAGGGTTGGACGGAAGCACGTCGACTTCAGAGAGAGAGAGACTCATTAACCAGTTTAACGATCCAGCAAATAACCAGACCTGGGTCTTCCTGCTGTCTACCAGGTGATTAACATACCTGGGGATCGAACCCATGATATTGGCGTTGCTAGCGCAATTGTATTCTAGCTGGGAATCCGAAACCAGCTTAATTATCCAGGCCTTCCCTAAGACCTACATAGTTTTTGCATGTGACATGGTTTTAAAAATAGGATGTCTGTGGTCTGGACTAACTGATGGTGTTTTCTTCAGAGCTGGCTGTTTGGGGGTTAATCTTATTGGAGCGAATCGTGTGGTGGTTTTTGACGCCTCGTGGAACCCGTGTCACGACGCGCAAGCTGTATGTCGTGTGTATCGCTACGGCCAGCGCAAACCCTGTCACATCTACAGGCTGGTGTGTGACTTCACACTAGAGAAAAAGATCTACGACCGACAAGTGTCAAAGCAGGGCATGTCCGGTAAGAGCAGGACTCTGTGTGTTTGTGTGTGTCCCTGCGTAGTTAAAAATAGGTCTGATTTCATTAGTGTGTTTGTTTGTTCACCAGATCGAGTTGTGGATGATTTGAACCCGGTTCTCACCTTCACCAGAAAGGAGGTGGAGTCTCTGCTGCACTTTGTGGAGGAGGAGCCTGATCCCAGCCAATCAGCGCTCATCCCTGCTGACGAGATGGAAATCGTCATTAAACAAGCCTGTTTTCGTTACCCACACCTCCTAACCAAGGTACACACACACCTGCAGCCCACAGACAACAGATACGCCAGAGATTTGAAAAACGGCACATGACCTGATTTTTGTCTCTGGTACACCAGCAACCCTTCCATCACGAGTCTCTGCTGATGGATCGCAAAGATTTGAAACTGACCAAAGCGGAAAAGAGAGCAGCAAAGAAGAGCTACGAGGATGAGAAACGTGCGTCTGTGCCGTATCAGCGACCCTCTTACGCACATTATTATCCCGCCAGTGACCAGAGCCTCACCAATATCCCTGCCTTCAGCCAGAGGAACTGGTACGTCCATCACAGTAACTGATAGTTGTACACACACGTCACACATTCTCCCACGGAACCTTTTCTTTAATGTGTTTGTTGCTTTATTGCATTTACTCAAACCTTTCCTGCAGGCGCCCAATGCCTCATTTAGACGAGAAGCCGATTGCAAGCGTGAGGCCGGTTCAGTCCACGCCCATCCCCATGATGCCACGGCAGGTGCCCATGGGCGTTCCCAGCTCCAGCGCGGGATTCCCCGTCAACCACCTGCAGAAGGCCGGCGTTTACGTACAACGAGTCGTCACCACCACTGGTAAGATAAAAAAAATGTTCTCTGTACGTGTGGCTGTTACCATACGTGAATTTTTTTATGGTTTCTCTATATTGTTTTCCAGATATCGTAATCCCAGGATCAAACAGCAGCACAGATGTCCAGGCCCGGATTGGTGCAGGAGAGAGTATTCATGTCATCAGAGGATCCAAAGGTAGATTTAGAAGAAAACTGCTCCACCTACAAACATGAGAAACTGGGTTTTCAGATCATTATTAGCAGCTGAGAGTGCTTTTTATACCAAAACAACAGTTGTACGGCTTGTTGTACTTATTTCTGCTGTTTTGCTACAGGCACCTACATCAGGACCAACGACGGAAGGATATTTGCAGTTCGTTCCGGAAAACCAAGACCACCCGACGGAGGAAGCTTATCTTTAGGAGGTAGTTTACTAATTATTAGAATAAGACCCTGATATGTACATTAATCTAAATTGGGCCAGTGTCACTTATTAACACACTTATTGTGCATTCATCAATGTACATTATCTCAAAGTGAAAACAACAGCTTTAATGGTGCATGAATCAGTTGACACATGCAGTTTTTTGTAGTTACTAGCCTGGCTAAGCTAAATACCTTTTATTTTTTTCCACAGAGGACTCTGGCCCTTCATCGCACCCTCTCAGTAATGGTCGCGCATCCCCTCAGGAGCAAAACCACTTAACCCCAGAAGCCCCGCCTCGTTCCTCTCCTTCAGACAGCTGCGAATTGCTCCGGGAATTCCACACCAACAAAGAAACCTCCTCCGCAGGAGACAACTTACCATCTTCAGCGGGACCCGTAACCCCATGCGCAGACACACCTGCGCAGCACAGTCACATCCCTAAGCAGCATCGGCAACTCTGCAACGACGTCACCATATCCCCCCTGGACGTCCAGAGTTTGAAACGCAAGATTTCCGAGAGTCGGAAGTCCAAACAGTCTAGCAGCAAACGGACCTCTGCTCTGGCTGGAACAGCCGGAAGTTACCCTGGATTTCCTTTAAACAGCGGGTTTGGGTTTCCACCTATGGGGTTATTGGGCGCCCTGGGTCACATGACTCCACCCTCGCTCGGAAGCAGGTCCAGTCTCCTGCAGCAAGCCGGTCAGACGCTAGGCGACCTTCACGCTATGTTCCCCTCAGAAACATTTGGGCTTGGTGTGGCCAACAGTTCTCTTTCCTCCACGTGCTCCACCAACACCACCTCCACGACCCACGCTGGCATGCTGGCGTCTTCTTTGTCCTCCGCGCCATCTTCTTCATCGTCATCCTCGTCCTCATCTCTCCCACCATTCCTGATGAACCCTGGCATGGCAAGCATGCTTTCTGGTTTTCCAGTACCATTTTCCCAGCCTCTGTTCTCGGGCTCTTTACACCCGAGAGGCATGGCAGCCACGCCCACCTCCGCTTCCTCCGCCGCCTCCTTCCTCTCGTCCTCCAGCCTGCTGGGGGCGGCGTTGAGCCGACCCGACGCCCACCCCTCCCTTGCGGAAAACGGCGGTAGCAGCTCGGATGACGATGTCATAGAGGTGATGGGCCAGTGAAGGACAATTGCTGTGATTGGCTGCCTCTTTGATTCCATTGTTGCGAAAGGAAGATCCTGATTGGACGAAGGTGAATTTACATAAATCCAAATGCTGAATATGCATGGTGTTATGAACGGTGATATATATTTTTCTTTACAGTATGGGACCAGAGCGCAGGGCTCATACGAAGAGCCCTAGTTCATTGTATCTCTCGTGAGCCTGGATATGGACCGTATGAACTTCCCTCTAAGAGAGAATAGTGATTCAAATGTGATTGTTTTTTTCAGACTGTTTGCATTCATAAGACATGAGTTTAGAGATACTTAGCCGTTTGCTAGACCCTGTAGCATCACCTGGAATGATAAAAGAAAACGTGACCTTTTCTATTATAATTGTAAGTACTACTATTGCTTTTTTTGTAAACGATGGTCCTACATGAATATTCTTAGTTGTCTTGACCGTTGAGTTCGCGGACTGAGAGAATTCGTAACAATCGAATCACAGAACGACAGAAGCCATGCCTAGTGTTTTAACACCACCAAGAACTTGTCTCTCCTTTTAAAAAAACAAACCAACAAAAAGACAAGAAAACCTTAAAATCTCGAATGTATTTTCATGTTAGCCTTTAAATTCGGGTGGAGGGATGTAAGTTTAGTGTTTAGTTCGATATTAGCCTTAAAGCAGACAAATGGATCTGTGTTCTTGTTCATTTGCGTAGCAGCAACAAAAGTCACTCGTCATTTCACATCTGAATCGTTTTACGAATGTGTTAGACTGTTATGCTAACCTACTTTTTTCGAAGCTAATCCAGCGCAGTCATGGCGTTAGCAGGCCGTTTCATCAGTTCAGTTTGTCAGGGCCACAAATCATGACCAAAGTGTTTGTTCAGCAGTTTCGAAGCATTTAAACGTGTTAAACATTGATGCTAATGTCGATTCGTGTACGCACGCTGGTCGACATGTGACTGGCGAATCCCTCAGCCAATAACACTGTTCATTCTCTGTGCCTATTAGAGCGCTTTATTTTGACTCCTCCCACAATCTGTGTTCTAATTGGCGGATGTTTTCGGTTTTTGAGTCTGCAAATGCTGTTATAAATTCCCTGGTGTGCATTTGATATGTGATTAGATTTCCAAACCTTTGTTTTGTAAACATCTTATGACGTGTATTAGTTTCTTCTCCTTTTTTTGACTATGTACAAATGTATTAGAAATATTTATTTATAATGCTAAAAATTGTAATTCATTTTCATTCTTTTTTATTTTTATACATTTTTTTAAGATAAAAAAGGACCCTTTAGCAGAGAGGTGAGTTTTCCCCCATACGTGAGTATTAGTACACGCGATGACATGCGAGTTATGTACAAGCCTCATCTCATGCTGCCAGCGTGGGGAGGAATAGATTAAAATAACATTGTATTTATTAAATGTTGTTTTAACAGAAATAAACTTGACTCCTCCTGTCTTCAGAATATGGTTTTATCACTCTGCCTCAAAGTATGATGAGAAAAGCCTTAACATACGGACAAAACATAAAACACAAACTTTCTAATATAGAATTACACAATTTTAACAGTATGGGTTTTAATAGAAACCCTTAAATGATTTATAGATGCTCTGCAATAGTTTATAGGAACTGTTTATTTTTAGTGGTTAACTAGTATTGCCAAAAGCATTTTCAAACAAGCCAGTAAAAATAATGTCAATACTACAGCTGAACAGAATTCAGGAATCCATTAAGAGACAAAAAACGTGCAAAAATACATTTTCTGTTCAGTTATCTGTTTAGTAACCATGGTGATTTCAAACAGGAACCAGTTTAGAAAATTGAACATCAAGTTCAATTTTAGGACTTCAAGTCTTAAATAAAATTAATAAAAGTATAAAATAAAAGTGCAAATGAAAATCATACAAGTAATTGTATTCAGATAATTTACAGACTTATACAATCACACGAGATGAAATAAAAAAAACAGATCCAGTAAAGGGTTCCAATTACAAATCATCCTGTCATAATAAAAGTCCTGTCATTTCCTTTTTTTTTTTATAAACGCAACAATATATGATAACATTTTTGACACAATTTTAAAACACGTGATGTTATAAATCAATGACAAATAATTCAGAAATCTCCCATAAATCGAATCTAAACTTTTTATATAGTTCCTGCCTAAGTGAGTTTTTCTCCAAAGTTGGCCCATAAATTAAAGGTTTGAGGGACTTTTATTTTGGCAATGGTTGTAAATAATATTTTCCAGATTGTCTTGAGTTGCAGAAATTCCTCATGCTGACGTGGGACTTTCTTTAACATTTTTAGTAAAAAAGAAACTTTTTTTATTCTCACATTGATTTGAAAACATGCCATTTTTATTTTCATGTTTTTTTAGTCATAAAGTGTAAAACAATCATATTAAATGACCCTTTATTTGTATAGTTACCCAGTTTTCTCATCTAAACCTTATGCAAACTTTAATCTTTTGCAATGTGTGAAATTCCCAAATGAATGCTAAGCGATTGTTTAATATTACTTTAATTCATGAATTCAATGTTTTAAAAAAACACTAATCTGATCTCTAAATGGTCTTTAATAAAGTTAAAGTCGTATTTCAAGGAGAATAATGAAGGTTATTCAGGAAACTTGGATTGTAACCAAATCAGACGTTCATCTGCGTTTGTGTTTCCTGTCTGTCCATCATGAATGAATGAATGAAACTATTATTTGTTATTATGAGATTCTGCTCTTCCTGCAGACACAAAACATCCGCTGGATGTGTTTGAATTTCACCAACACGTCCATCTGTTAATATATAAAACATGTTCTTCAAAACATCTTTCACACAAAACAACAACACAGGACACGAGGGTAAATGATGCCGGATTTTCCAGTGTGGTGAAGTTTTCCACAGCTGTTTGGAATATAAAGGATCCATTACTAATACTGCAGGAAATGATGCAAAAATAGGACGGATGGTGCGGGATTAAGCTGTAATTCGTGGCCAGTGCGCATGCGCAGCAGCGCAGACGGGTGCGGGATGGAGAAACTGCGAGCGGGTGTCGAACCGTGACCGCGAATGAAGCCCAAAGACACGATACAGACCAAATGAAGTCGTTTGATAAACAGCCCGAGCTCAAAGGTTTATTTTTCACATGAGTTTTTGAACGCAACGCAGCGTGTTTTTCCTGCCTTACGCAATCTGAGTTGCGTTTCTGCGCAATGTTCGCAGATTACGCGCAATTTCAGGCGTTTCCAGTCGGTTTAAA
>JAZGTK010015605.1:0-13128 GCA_036877625.1 Ambastaia sidthimunki
ATTCTAGAATTATTACTTTATTTCTAGAAACCTATCTTTCTATAGCCAACTGAACATACTTGGAACCATTAAGTAAAATTATATGTGACCCATACTAGCAAAATGAGTCAAAATGAGCGAAGGCTAATTACAAGCTACACGCAAAACAAGTTAAAAAATGTCAGTGTTGGTCTAATTTGAGGTTTTCTCAAATACAAGTTCAATAAGTTCTTGTCTAGCAATCCCAAAGCTCCAAATAGCAGTTAAACATCTACAATTATCTTTATTGGTAAAGATAATTTTTTTTAAACGCACCTTCCTAAATTATTCCTGTTTTAATAATCTATAAAATTGCCTTTTTTCTGCTTCTCACTGACTAGTGCTTTACACATGTGTAGCTCATTCATTTTACAAAAACACATATCAACAAACCTTAATATCGGCTCCAGAAAGGTCGTCTTTTGCCAGGATGAGATCATCCAAGTTCATATCTTCAGCCACAGTCATTCTACTAGTGTGGATCTGGAAAATTCTTCTCTTGGTTTTCTCATCTGGTAATGGGAACTCAATCTTACGGTCGATACGACCTGAAGGTCACAAGAGACAGCAGAGAGCTAAAGAATGTCCTGCCAGCACATCTAAAATAAACTATTAGTCTTTTCAACATATTTCAGGTTTTGAGGTCAGGAAAAACTGGGAAACATGATATACACAATGATGACATAAATATGGTTGTTCATCTCCAATGTGTCTTTTTGCCACAGAGAAAAGGGAATACTTCAAGAAATCTCCCCCACACACCACATTTGTAATTAGATGGCTTCAACGTGAAATAGCAATTAAGACTCTTACCAGGTCTAATAAGGGCAGGGTCAAGGGTTTCTATTCTGTTGGTAGCCATAATGACCTTTACATCTCCACGTGAGTCAAAGCCATCCAGCTGGTTGAGGAGTTCCAACATGGTTCTCTGAATTTCACGCTCACCTCCTGAATTTGAGTCATATCTGCAAGAGGTCCCGGTGTATACCATGACAATCAACCTCAGATGTTGCTTGTAATCACATGATATTAATGCAGTCTGCAATAATGCTCTACCTCTTAGTTCCAATGGCGTCAATCTCATCAATGAAGACGATAGAGGGTGCGTGTTCCTCAGCCACCCTGAACAGCTCACGTACCAGTTTAGGGCCATCGCCGAGATACTTCTGAATAAGCTCTGATCCCACAACCCGCAAAAACGTTGCAGATGTCTGATTGGCCACTGCCTTGGCAAGGAGGGTTTTACCTGAGCAATTATATGATGAATTATAAGATGCCACCCCATTCTATTAGCAGCATTACATCTTCCGCAAATACAATATACATAGATGTATGACTTTTTAAAAAACATTTTGCACAAATCCCTTTAGGCTACATTTGCAATCCTGTCCCATTCAGATAATTTATTTGTGTTTTTTAATCCTAGTAAAGTCCTAGTAAAATCAGTTTTAAAACTGTATCTAAAAAATACATAACATGAAAAGAAAATGAAAGTCCCCTGTGAGGCCGACAAACACAAAATCATTCTTACTAACTTACATACAATTATTTTCAAGTTTCTGGACCTGTGTTTGTTTGCCCTATATTTGTGGAAAGTGCCATTAGTTATTACAAATGACATTAACATTTTCCTTCAAGTCAATAAAATAATCATTAGAAGAATGACACACAGACTCATGCTGGGACTCACCTGTTCCAGGTGCGCCATAAAGAATTACTCCTTTAGGAGGCTTAATGCCCATTTCCTCATAATATTCTGGATGGGTTAGAGGCAGTTCCACTGACTCCTACAGGTGAGGTTAATAGCCACACAATTTTTCCTGACATTATTCATGAGTAATGTTTACCATTTACACAACACTTTTACAATGCTCACTGTAAAACAAACTACAAAATTCAACTACAAAAAACAAATTCAACTACAACTTGTGCCTTCATAGTAATTACCATACTTCTTAACGCATCTAACCATCTGATCTGATTCAACAAAGATTTGTATTTTACTTGCCTTAATTTCTTGTATCTGACTATCTAGTCCACCAATGTCTGCGTATGTCTCTTGTGGAGCTTTCTCCACCTTCATCACTGTAACGAGAGGGTCTGTGTCATCCATCAGCACCCCTATGACAGCATGGACCTACAAATAAGAACAACAAGTTGGTCTGATTAATAAAAACTGCCACAGTTCAGAATCCAAAAATGTGGACAGGTGATGGTCTACCAGAAAACTGTATTTAGACTTATTGAAAGGTCTTAAGTAAGTGTGTGGATGTTTTACCTTGTGGTTGAGTAAGACAGAACAGCCCGGCTCCAGCAGATCTTTGTCGACAAATGAGAGAATGCTGACATAGTGCTCTGAGCCCACAGACGTGGAGACTATGGCATGATTGTCATCAATGATCTCTTCCAGAGTACCCACAGACATAGGTGTACCCCTGAGGTCATCGACCTTTGACCTCTCCTCCTACAACCCAAGAAAATAGAAATTTTAGACAATAAAGAAAGAGAGTTTCCACAGAGGGCTGTATGAGCTCCCAGACTTTAACCAAGACATTTGCATGACCTTTTAACCTTTTATTAATTGCATAATACATTTGTTATTATTTTGATTAGGGCCAAAGATGGATGGATGAATAAAACACCTCTTGTTTCTCCTCCAGAGGTTTCATCTGCTCCTGGTTTCTGATGAACTCCTCTTCCATTAGCAGATAATCTTTAATTCTCTCCTGCTTCAAGAGCTTCAGCCTGCACTGTGTGTGAGGAGTGACTACACACATTGAAAGACACACATCACAGAACAATATTCTCATTAACCCAAAACTCTGCTAAAAGTTGAGATCTGTATCACAATGAACTACAGATCTTAATAGCCATGTGTAATAAAACAATGATAGACATATTGTGGGGTTTAAAAGCACTTCCTTTACCTAAAGGCAGTTTGCTGGCAGCATCGGGGCCCTTGGACTTTCTCTTCCTCTTGCCCACTCTAGTTGGAATGGGTGGCTCATATTTCTTTTTCTTGTCCTGCTCAAATACAAATGAAGTCATTATATAGGGCTACCAGGATAAAAAGGAAAAACAATGACCAATGCCCATTTAACACAATAGAAAAAAATAGTTCACCTAAAATTAAACTTTCTCACATATTTAACTCATCCTCATGCCATCCTAGGTATATATGATTTTCTTTCTTCAACAACGAAAACAATTGGAGTTACAATAAAAAATATTCTGGTTCTTCACAGCTTTGTAATCATATTAAATAGTGAACGAGATTTTGAAGATCCAAAATGTGCCTCATAAAAGTAATCCATATGATCCATACTTTTATGATGGACGGATGTATATCAATACCATTTCAAAGCTGGGAGGATTCAGGATACTATTTAATATAGCTCTGATTGTACTAGATATTAGAACGAAAGTCATATGCACCTAGGATGGCATGAGGGTGAGACAATTATGGAAGAATTTTCATTTTTGGATGAAGTGTTCCTTTAAACTGTCACCTTATCATCTTTCTTTCCACCTCCTGGTCCATGTCCTCCACTTTGGCGCTGGCCCTGTGATTAAAAAGGCATTTATTAAGATCTAACACACAAACAGAGCACAGCTGTAGGAGCCTAATGGTTAAGGTACTGAAGTACTAACACAAAAGTTCCAGTCTGTTCCAAATTTTCTGGAACTCCCATTATGCACAATTCTTAATTTAAAAAATATTTTTCAGTCCATAGTATATCACAAGCAGTTTATAATCAAAAGCTTTGGAGGTGGTTATGATTAACTAAAATGAAAACTCTGTGATTGTCTTTTTGTATTTTAGGCCATATAGTATGTTTTTAAATTATTTTAGAAACATACAGCACATAAACATTTAAGCAAAATATAAAGTCTGGTAGGTTTCATAACTCCATAACAATATGTTTAAGAATGTTGTCAAATGTTAGTGAATATGATAGAAAATGTGATAAACAACTCCTGTGGCTATCCAACTAGAAAACCTGTGTGAACCCGAGGATAACTGACTGCATAAACCCATTAAAAATCACCTAAACCCTAGCTGATTAAAACAAACTGAAAAATAGCTGCATAACATATAAGGCTAGTTCTGAGAAAAATTTAACAATGAATACAAAGAAACAATAAATCAAATATGTGAATGTTATCATACTATAGTGCAGTTTGTAGAAATATTGTGTAGGTTGTAGGAATGAAAACACAATAAAAGTTTAAACTCATCTAAATCTGAAATAAATTAAAGTTATAACATATCATATGCGCGTTAGTAGTTTTTTGTATTGCAGGTATATTTACTGTGAGATGGTAATCATCTGCTATCAAAACATCGTTTACTGATCGGTTTTCAAAACTGTTACAGGTTATGTTTTCAATTTACAGCCTTTATGCGGAAATAATTGAAAATAGTAAAAAAGAAATATGTGTCAGTAAATAAATTGCTGGCTCACTCACCATCTTCACTGCCGCTCGTCTCCCACAATAAACGTCACTACGGATACCGCACGGACAAAAGACGAAACGCGTTCCGTATTTACGTTACTGTTTGTCCAACCCTACTAATATTTTGGTAAAGAAACTTGCTAGAAGAACTGATTATTTTATTTATACAGAGATGTGTATATACCCACGGGCTTTTATTTATCTGTAGGAGACGACGTTCAATTTTCTGTACAAACTTTGGCTCAGTTTGACTAATTGGCTCAGTTGTATATTAATTTAACCAGGCTTATATATATTCAAATATGCATACCGAAACTAGTTTACAATGTGACCATTCATTAGGTATCACGAATTTACAATAAACAATAACTAACATAATTTTTAAATCTTGATTAATGTAGATGTATAAATATAATGTTCATTGCTAGTTCATTTTGGTTCATAATGCATTAACTATAACAAACGATAACAAACAAGTTTTGAAATGTTTACATTTAATGCAAAAATAAAAATTAACCAAGATTTTTGGAATGGCTCAGATGTTACCAGTATTCTAATAAAGATCTCACAGCCAACATACAAAACAAAAACTGCTTTACTTTAACTATAAATCTTTATTTTTCATATGGCCACACAACTAGGTGAATGTTATAATATCATTACATACATGTTAGCATTTATTATATAGATTTTACACAAAAACTAAATATATGTCACCATAATTGTTTTAATTAAATGTAACTTTAAAACATCCCTTGATTCACTTTTTAGATATGAGAACTTTGTCAGTATCTTTTGTATACTTGAGTTATGTATGTCACATTCTATGATTGTAGGTCAAGAGTTATTAAATGTGGGCCATGGGTAATTTTCACCCCCATCTTTCCCATTTCATCCTGTTTTCTCTGATTGCCTTGTTGAGATGTTTTGCAGGGGGTCCTATTAGAGCCAACACTGAAGAGCCAGAAACAAAGACGGTCGTGACGGCCCCCAGACCCTTCACAAAGGTAAAGTTCCTCTGTTCACAGATATACTAGCCACAGCATCCCATCCATACAACCCATATTCTGTAACTAAAAGGCTTATTAGTGTTATTCCATCAATGTCCGGCAGATGTAAAGTGTTCTTACACATTAAAAGTAATAGTTTCCATGGCAACTAACATCATGACATGATATTGTTAGGCTTACCTGTTTGTGTTAGAACACAATAGCTCTGGAAATGAGATCTAAAGATTTCATTACATCTTTATATATGAGTGTTAGGACCCATTAACTATATGATTATTTTGTGTTTGATAAGCCACACACTCACAAACAATAACAATGACCATAACTCAGTAACCACAAGACAAGAGTGTTCAGGTTTATTTATTTTGTCAAACTGTAAGTGTTTCACTCACGAATGGTGTTCATTATCTGTTTTATTATCTACACAGTGTACTTTCACAGTACATCTTTCTACAATGTATGTATATAGTATATGTGTATGTAGTTATGATACAACCTTGTTTCTACTTGTACCCAAATGTCCTGTAGTTGAATGAGGAAGACAAAGTTTGAGCTGTGTTTGCCTTAACGATTTAAGGCATTAATTATGCAGTGCAGATATGATTTCTTGGACTGTAGATGATGTTTGCTAAAATGTAAGTTTCCACAGACAACAGAGATATATTCTTAGTATTTCTGATGCAACATGAGCATTTTTTTGTTCATTTTCTCATTACCTTATTGTTTCTCATACCCTGTATTTTACCTTTTTTCACCTTTTTTCAGATGCCATAATAAACATATTAGTACAAACATATTGTAATAAGTGTGTAAATGCCTAAGGACATGGTATTAGAACATGCTCACTAATAATGAACAGTACATCTGTTTGGTTGTAAGTAAACACACTCTACAAGTTTTCATGGCTCAATTAAAGAGATTATAGTCTTTGAGATGATAAATATAGCTGATGTTCTCAACACTATTATTCCTACATAATAACACTGATTATATATTGTTTTGCTTGTCAAAAAGTGATCATGTAGTCTTTGTAGTGGATGTTCTATACTTATTGGTAAATAGTGTAAAGATGCACTCAGTACATTTTTCCGTATTAAAAATAAGGATAGTGCTTTTGAAAAATGAGAATTTCATATCACATGAGAATTCCATATCACTAGCCTAAATATATCAATGTTACTGAAAAAATGTGTATGTTATAGTCATAATGGCCAGAGCGCATAAAAATGTACCCAGTGCATCTTTAACTGTATAGTGGACTTATCTATCTACACTTGTCTCTGCCAGACGATTGTTCATTATTCCCAGTGCTCCAACTCCTCCTGAGAACTCATTCCGTGAGCTGGACCCTGATTGGCGAGGATGCCCGTTGGCCATCTCTGACAGCTGCTTCTGCATGATGGCCAGGTTAACCTTATTAGCGGCCAGAAAGTCCTTCATGGAGATCATCTCACCAGACATTCTGCGTCCATCGATCTCACTATCATTGACCACATCTGTTTCAATGGAGTTGTCACGGCGGGTTCTCATGTGCCCAGGCACTACCATGTTTCTCCGTGGATGGTGGTTACCTCGGCCTGGGCAATGGCAAGGAGTCTCCAGCCTCTGTAGAAGCCAGTTGAGAACTTGCTTGATAACGATGGAAATGACATTGAACAGCGAGTAGATGCAACACACCCCTGTTAAAATAAATAGGAAGTTTCCAACTCTGTAGGCTGCCTGAGCCTTATACGCCTCACGCTGGTTGCTCACCATGTCTCCAAAGCCAATGGTGCTGAAAGCCACAAAACAGAAATAGAGGGAATCCAGGTACTCCCAGCCCTCAGCTGAGGAATACATGGCTGATGCACAGCAAGACACCAAGATGGCGGCAACTCCTAAGATGAGCATAACACAATACACCGAAGGCTTCCATCCAGCCAAGCTGTCTGTGCGCCGCTCTCTGCTGTTGGTGGAAGGACGCCGGCAGTTTTGAGGTGGACCGGCTTTGCGTTGTTCTCTGCGTTCATGGCAGAACTTCAAGACGAATGCGATTACGGTAATGACACGTTCCAGGAAGAGGTTAAAGAACAAAATTGTGGCTGCGCAACCAATGAGGCCATAAAAGATTAGGAATATCTTTCCTGCAACAGTGACAGGTGTTGTCATTCCAAAACCTGCACCAAACACACAGAAAACATATTGAAGATTTTCAAGCCATTATCAATCCTGTCACAGCATTATATTTATCATTATCAAGAGCACAACATGAAATACATGTTACAGGTTAGTTAAAAAGATCAGCGCTGAAAGGAAATAAATGTACTGGTAAATATTTTCCAGGAAATTACAATGAATAGACACTAGGGCTTTCTATCTTAAAAAACAAAGACACACAAAAGCACCATACAACTATTTTGTGGGAAAAATAGATACGTTTTTTCTATTTTTGTTTGTTTGTTTGTTTTTTTTCAATCTTAAGATTTGCTTTAGGTCCCCTTAACATATTCCTTCTTTATCTTGTGTAGCACATTTAACAACAACTCAAGCTGACCAAAGTGCTTTCATTTACAACATAATTCCAAAAAGAATGAATGACCAAAAAACGAAATACTTATTCTCTCACAAATAAATATTCTCTCACAAATATGACAGAAGTACTGATGTCAAAATCACTTTTGAGTCAAATAATTTCATTAGGCAGTTGATTCAGTTTACAAAACTGGTCTTAATGATTTATTCAGATGCTGGAAGTTTCAGTAGCAATTAATTATAATTTGTAAAATTATAAATAACCAGCACAGTTTCCAGTTATTTTCCTTTTGTGCTCCACATACGAAAGAAAGTCATCATCAAATACATATTTGGAACAATATCAAGCTAAGAAAATCATTTTTGGGTAAACTATCTTTTTAACAGTGTTTTCAGATTTTCTTAATAACATCAGAAGATGAATCTTTTTATTTATTTACATAACAGAAATTAATTTACTTACTAATATTTGTGCTTGTCACATTTAGTACTACACATTTAGTTTTCTCTACTAACTGGATCACAGCATCTACAGCTACTGTGCCATGTCTTATTGCTGCAGGTAGCTAGGCTGAGGCTAATTAGAAACTGAGTCTTAATTGTCCTTTAATGAGCAGCATGTGCACCAAATCCCACATGAACCTCCGGCTCCAATCCTTTCACCGTTCAGGCAACCCCGCTTTCCCCTCTTAAACCACTAGAATTAGAAATAGGTTGCTAGTGGTGACGGCAACCACCAATATACTATTCATATAACCCATTTCACATACCAACTGATACATAATCCTTCAGCCTCAAGAATAGCATGACTTAGGGCTTAGCTGACCTTTTCAGCAGTGATTATAGAAGGAATTTAATTTGTTGTAAAGATTTTTATGCTAATTTAACAAGATACAGTAAACACTGTAACATCTGGCAAATTTATGAAAATCTTTCCCCACTCTTTTATGTGGTCTCAGTGTGTATACACTTTGCCAGAGGCTGATATGAACAGGAATTTACAATCCGAATTTCAAAAAGGAAAATAAAATTAATAACATTCATATTTTTCATATTTATATCCCATAGATGAAACCCATAGATAATGAATACATACACAAAATGAGACTACAGATCTTCTACAATATGCATGTAAGATTTCATTAATAATTGCCTACCATCCATACTCATAGTTCCATGCATAAATGTTTTACCTTTAAGAATTATTTCAACAAGGCAGAAGATAAGAACAGAGAAAAAATTAACAATAGGCTACCAGCAACTTATCCCTGCTCTCCATGTTTTCCGTGAGCTTATTACACGCACTGTCAGATATGACAAACTGCGTGGAAAACGATGCAATGTAAAACTTATGCTGTTGAAAACACAAATTTGATACATTGATGGAGAGATTATTAAACTTGGGTTATGGCAAAACGCAATGATGATCGACTAATATTAATATGGTTTCGCTTTCCGGGAGAACAACAGCATTTTCAGGGTTGAATGCTGAAAACAGCGAACATGGGTATAAATTGCCTTTCAATTATTATTAAATCATATTTTTACACGAATAGTCTTTTTATTATAAAATTCACTGAGAAAATCTATATTTAATGTGTAAACGTCATTATTAGCTACAGTACTGCAACACTATATAACACTAAACTATATACAGTAGTTCACCATGTAGGAACCTGTTGCACATTGTACACACCCTAAATTGCTAAAACAGATTAACATATATATTGAAATGCTACAATCTGACTTTTTTCTAAACGAAACTGTTCGATTTTAACTGTTATCTTGACATCAACATGTTTCTTGCGTCTCACCTATGGTTGACACTACAGTCCCGACAAAATAAAAAGCCCCAGGAAAATCCCATCGAGGTCTGGTTGAGTCCACACGAATACCAGCCACGTTGGCCTCCTCGTAGTTTCTCAGAAAGTTCTTCAGGTCGTCTTGACTTAGGTTGTACTTCTGGGTGAACTGCTCGATCCTCTGAGCCCATCTCTCTTTGGCGAGCTTTTCCTTCGGATGCTCCAGGGCAGAAAACACCGCTGCCCCACACAACAGATATATGATGATCAGCAAAGCCAACAAGAGAAATCTTGCATTATCTTCATTTAGGGGACCGATCGTGCAACAGCAGCCACCTCGGCAAGCCATTATTTTATAGGAATATTATAGGAACAGATGCGCGTAAACCACCACATTGTCTCCAGTTCATAATGGGTCATTCATCTTTCTGTTCAGTTGTGAAACCTGAACTCTGCGTCCGGACCTTCTTGGCGTCCTAGCTGGTGAGAACGATACGACGTTCTATGTCCTTCTTCTCCTGGAAAACATCTCCCAATATGGTACTTTTTCTCTCCAGCATCGTGGTGGGCTGTCTGACCCCAACCTCTCCAAGAGCGCGTGTAGATCAGCTTAGTGTGTGACTGAGTTGGCGTCAGAGGTCTACAGTCTAACACACACTAAAGTGTTGTAGATTGTAATGTTGGCATGAAAGTTAGGCATGTTTGCAATATTTGATCAGATTACGCGCTGTGGGAATACATCGTTGTGATCAATAGCGTATGACCTTTTGGATCTGGTTGGGAATTTTTCAGCATTTGCTTTGGGACGTCCAGAAGCGCCTTCTGTAAATGTCACAGTTTGGACGGGGAAACGAAAATGCATTATGCATTTAGGACAGACAAGACACCACGTATTTATAGATCCGGTTTTAAACTGTCCGATCGATTAGTTTAGACGTTTCACAGAGCTTTGAAGTCTGATGCATCGCGTTATTTTTAGTTGTTCAAAACAGGTTTGACCTTAGAAACTTTTCAGGACCTTGGATAGCTCATTTGGGTGTCCCCCACACTAACAAACTAATATAGTACAAGGGGTTGCAATAGGATTATACAGTATATGCCTAAAAAAATGTAATTTTTCAAACACTGAATGTAAAGATGTAGTCTTTAAATACAATATAATTGCATTTAAATAAACATCTTGGAATAAACATCAATAAACATCTGGGAAGACCAATATCAAAGCCAAGGGCAGTATCAAATAAATCTTTAACAGTAAATAAATTTAGCTAAAGATAAATTTAAATGAAAAATTACAGTATCTTCAACCTTCCTGAAGGTATGCTTCTTTAAATATAGAACATCCTTTTTGTACTCTTATATTGCCTCTAATAATAATTATATTAGACTTAAGGTTCTAATCAGACTGTATTATTATGGTGCTAGTTAGGAGCAATGCAGGTACGTTTAAAATAAATATTGTTTTATTTTTAACCTGTCCATGAGATTGTTAAAATTTGTTTGGATGTAAATCTAACAGTAATTATCTAACCACACATACACAGTATAGATGCAAGATATACAAGATTACAGTTTAACAAAGGCTACAGATGACAAAGTCTATGTATGTTTTATGGAGACAAAAAAATGATCTGTCATGTACAGTGAAAATCATACACTGGCTGCTCACGCACTATCATTAGTTTTAATTCTTGTCTTCTCTTCCAACAGCTGTAATTGCACAATATCTACCAAACTATGTGAGCAGCCCAAGCTGTGAAATAAATCTGGTGTCCATGGTAACAAGAACAGGGAAATAGCTTAAGATTTTGTAATGTGCTATTGAGAACATGGTGGGAATGAATTAGAGGAAAATACATTTATCCACTGAGCCTTCTAAGGTGGTGGCTTTTATTTGCTAAAAACGAATGTATGCAGCTCCCTTTCCAACCAAAATCTATATAAAAATCGTAAATAACAACTGTGGCTGCATTTTTGCTAAATGTTGGTTCTTGCAGAAACCAGAAATTGAGATTGAAACTTATTAGTGGTGTATTAAACTTTTGTTTTTGAGAGGTGTTTGTTTGCTTTTGTAAGTTGGACAGATCGTACTCACAATTTTCACCAGGAAGATGGTAAATCAGTTACAGCATGCGGGAGCATTAAATGAGCAACCCATGCAACTAAAAAAAACATGATATCAAAGGGACCAGAACTCTTGAACATCCCAATTTTTCTTGCAGTCACATTTTGTACATTCTCTTCACTTAAATGTTCTTTTTAAAAAATGTAAAAATCTAGTGGTGGAGAACAATGCTTTCCATATAATTTCAAAAGACACACACTGCCACAAAAGTTTCTCTAGCTGCATTGCATGAAATAAGTTGAATCTTTTGTTAGTGTAACTGCTGTTCTGGCAAACAATCTTGTCAAAAGTGAGTTTTTTTGGCTTTTATATTGTCCTCATGAAAGTTGCAAAGCTCTTTAGATAAATGACAGAAAATTGTTTTTCACTTAGTCCTGTAAAAAAAATTGAACACTGAGTTTATACAGGTAATTTTATACAGGTAATTTCTGTTATGGAACATCCTGTTTTACTATAAGTTTTTTTTTGACTGTGTGCAATATTTGGATATATATTGCTCTGTCCTTTGGGCAGCGGCACTGTAGAATTCCATCTGATGTCTGAAACCTCAAAACTCCCAGGTGGGCAATGACCTTGGTAGGACGGACATCAAACTGACTGTGTAGGGGAGGAGGTGGGGCCTATAAACAGCAACACTGAGAGGAAAAAGCTGTTTAGAGGTGCAAGCAATTGGTTGTGATCCTGATCATTTATCCCAGAAAATAAAAGTAAATTGATATGCAGCTCACAAAGCCCGAGTTTACTATATGCAGGGTTACCTCCTGGTTTCCGATAAGCTAACTCTTAATTTCCAGTGAACTGTCAGCTGTGAAGATGTTATTGTTGTTCATTGGATTGAAAAGTGTGAAAAACTGATGGTTGATTCGAATTTTGCGGAGGAGAAACACTGAGGAATGAAACAGTGATCAGCTGTTGTTCCCTTACGATGCTAAAATGTAACAATGTCTTTTCATCTCATCTTATGTTTGAACAACTAAATTGATGCTAGACCTGACTACTTTACAGACTATATTCTTTTTATAAACTGTGAAGATTTATCTCAGAAGATCTTGAAGATCAATGACAATTTACTGAGTTTCCCAGCTGGCTTATATTATTGTGGAAGTTTCTAAAAATGTTCCATGCATATAGTCAATAGTCCCTTGAATGTGTCAACCAATCACAAATAGTCTCTATATATAGATACTATATACTGTACTAACAT
>JAZGTK010015606.1:0-10798 GCA_036877625.1 Ambastaia sidthimunki
ATTTCTTGGTCTTTTCTGTTGATTCTTGGGGTGAAATATGACTGTTCTTTGCATTCAGATGAGACCAAATTAAATTCAAGTTGGAGTTTTGTGGCTTATAGTTTTGAGTCTATCTATAAATGATTGTGTTACAGCAGATATAGCACTTAAAATCCATCGTCTTTCTCTTCTAGAGAACGAACCAAAAATACTGATGACTCATCTTGTACGCCGAACGTATGCAAATTTCTGTTGAATAAAATGTTCTGTAGACTGCAGAGAAGCTGTCCTGCTCTCCCTAAATTATAAATACCACCTGTCTCTGACTAGCAATAGCAAGTTGCAAATTTCAGGTTTGTCTGTGTGTGTCATTGATTGCACTAAAGCTCATATTTTATTTATTTGTTCCTAATTTAATCACTATTTTCATTCCCAACCATCAATTGATTTTGAAGTAAGGGTGTGTGATAAACTAAAAGCTTTTGGCTATTTAAAAAAAATAGACAAGCCTTTTAATATGTGTCCTGCTCCAACTTCCTGTTTCGAAATACGTAAACACAGGAAAGAAAACTACACTTGACAGAACCATTTTACTGATTCTTTAGGTTGCTGAGGAATTGAAAATGTAAACATTATGTCCACATTATTTTGCTGTTGTTGGTATTTGATGTCCTTCGTCAGGGATAAATTTACGATTGTAGATTTGGGACAATCTGGAATCCTCTGTCAGAGCAGATGGTACATGGTACAACATCAGGACTTTGTGTACCAAAGACAGACGTATTTTGATTCCTTTCAGTGTCTATGCATACCTCTGATGCACTTCATGGAATTATTTGTTGTGAAAAAACAGTGATAAATGCCACAGTCAAAAAAAAAATCCCATGTATGATATACAGCACAGCTGTTTAACTCCTGTTCCGAAAGAGCCACAGTCCTGCAGAGTTTGGTTCCAACCCCCCACAAGCACACCTGAACAAACTTCTCAAGGCTTCAGGCATTGATTAGGGTTGGAACTAAACTCTGCAGGACAGTGGCTCTCCAGGACCGGAGTTGAAGAGCCCTGATGTACAGTTTAGTCAGTTCTAAATAGATTTCTAACCAATAGGTTTTAAGTATTATTAAGCTCTTGCTAAAGGACACTGATCATATTGGTGCTGATTTTGAAATATTAAAACGTTTCAATTTTGCATTCAGAAAACTTCCACCTTATAAGGCCTGTGTTACTAAAGATAGATTTTTCAAACCTGACATGACATCATGTGTGTTTGTGTGTGCAATAAGGATAGGCTTATTCATACATATAGGAAAACTTCAGATATCAGGTGGATGTTTTTCAAGGTCAGTGCCTCTGTACTGTACATCCAGATGATGCTCATGCATTTGTGACATACACTGCCTCAGTCCATTCAGTCAGTTTCTGACTGCAGCTTATCTGATCAAATTTGAGGTGTGTGTGTAAACACGCAGGATAAATACACAGGGCCCCAGGTCGTTTTCCCCAGGCTCAGAAAGATGCTGGGTATATTGTGCGAAAATCACAAAAGAACATCCTTACTTTTCTCTCTTCTTTTCTCCTCGTCTTGTCTCATCTCTTCTTGTCTCATCTCTTCTTGTCTCTTCTCAACTCTTCTTGTCTCATCTCATTTCTTCTCCTCTCTCCTCTTAAATTGGGTCATATCTGTGTGTAGCACACTACCACACAAGAGCTGTCGCCCCGGAAACCAGAGATGCCCCACAGCACTGTGGGAGTATGACTGTCACACTCACTCAGTACAGCAATTAGAGCCCACACACACTGACAAACTGTAACACACACTCAACATACCTGTATCTAAATTTACAGAAATACACAAATGCCAAAAATGCATCCTTTAAAAATTACACTGTCCAAAACTTATAAAGTAGCAGAAAACACACACACACCAGACTGCCCCTTGTCATGTAATAATTTTCTGGAACTATACTCGGAAGCTTTGACAGTTTGTGTGTGTGTATGTATGTGTGTGTGTGTGTGTGTATGTATGTGTGTGTGTGTGTGTGTGTGTGTATTTTAGAGTGCCCCATGGGCTTGAACTGGAAGGTTTCCATGGTTACCCATCGAGGGAGATATACTTGGGTTTAAGATTTTTGTGTGTGTTTGTGAATGTGTCAGTTGTGTCGTGTGTATATGTGTGTGTCCATTTGTTTCTCTGTTGTGTATAATGATGAAATATGACAGATGTTATGTGATGTCATCCATATGTGTGTTCACAAGTTTTCAAGTAGAATATGTCAACACTCTCTCTCTCCCTCTTCCTGTGCTTTATTTTCATCTTTTTTTATCTGGCAGAATTCATTTTGGTCTGCATTTTCTATCCCTACATGTACACATGACCTACATATGCGTTAGATTAAAACAACGGCATGGATTCTGGGCCCCTGGGAGGGACTGGTGAGCTGTGTCTCACACACTGTGCTGGGATCTTCCCACACTCTGAACTTTAATGAAGATGTTGAGAAAATGTATCTTTTTTCTTTCATTTGAAGAGAACTGTATTTCAAGGCTCATTAACTTTTGTTGTACGTATTGAACGGGCACATACGGTTCATGTGGCCAATGTTAGATTGATAGCGAATGAACAAATAGCTTTACTTTATCTGTCTGCATATATCACTCTCTCTTCCCCCCTTTCTCAGGTGTAACAACAGAACCCAGTGTGCGGTCGTTGCCGGACCTGATGTTTTTCCTGACCCGTGTCCTGGAACGTACAAATACCTTGAGGTTCAGTACGAGTGTGTGCCGTACAGTAAGTACACACACACACAGAAACCTGGTCAGCTATACTTGTGAGAACCTTCCATTGACTCCCATTAAATTTACATGTATGCCATTGGTTGGTGCTTTAATCCAAAGAGGCTTACGGTGGATTTAAACTATACATTTTATGACGATGTGCAATCCATGAGAATCAAACCCATGGCCTTGCCATTGCAAGTGCCCGCGTTCTACCAGTTGAGCTAATTAGTGATGTTTGCTATTTACTATTGCTCATGCTAATACTTATGTAAACCTGAAGTATTAAACTTCACCATGAACCACATTTGTATTGTGATTTTACCACCTGGTGGTAATGAAATGGGCAAGGACTAAAAGTGGTCTCTTAACTTAAACCAGTAAGCTACCACTTACAGTATTAATCACCCAGAACCACATAGCAACGCTCTATAAACAACACCCTAGAAACTTCCCTAAACAGTTTAGAAACTGCATGGCATTGTCCTGCCAATCACCACCAATAACAAACCCTGCAAAGAACCACTTACATTTAAAAATAGTAAAAAAAATAGCTAAGTATTCTAACCCCTTTCAGACACTTTTTGCTTTGAAGTATTAATTTGAACGTTTTTCCCCAATTCTTTAGCCCATTTATGAACTCGTTTACTAATGCAGACTGCCCTTAGGTCATGTTTTAAAGAAACTGTCCACATTCAATACTAATTAAACTTTATTAACCTCATCTGCAGTATACTGTTGATTTCCACAGAATATTTTCCCATTAGCCTCTTGCCATCACATACAGTATAATGATTGTGTGCTAATACTACTGTTGAAAACTGTGTGTGCGTTTGTTGCCTGGCTCTGTGTACTTCCCTTGTAAGTACATTACAGTAACCACAATTTTGCTTATTTAAAAACTGAGGGATTAGTCAAAATTATTTTCTGTGGTAATCAAAACTGTGCCACAAATGTATTTGATAGAGCTTAACTTGCATTGGACCCATAACAGTCCTTTTAAATGTTTGAGGGGATATTATTTTAAAATTTGTCCCTCGCAAGTACAAAGAAACACTTACACGCACACTGACAAAAGAGCCCCGTATTGAATCTGTTAGCTCAGGTTTATTCAGTGACTCGCTGTCAAATTTGCACCCCAAGTTGATTTGAAACATGAGACGTTTTTAGCAGCTTAGCATTGCAGCGTTTGCTGCTTGACACCTCATCCCGATTTGTCATCAACTTTCACCCGACAAAAAGATATATACAAGGGGGACATCTGCATTTGGCTGCTGTTGTTCCTCTGATGTCCGGCCTCGTCTCATGCCATGACTCTGAGGAAAAGAACCTGTCAATCATCGGGGGTTGAGCGATGTGGTTTCAAGTTCTCACGGTTTCCGTGAGGCTGGTGTTCCAATCTGGGGTAGCCATGGCAACGGTGACGATAAATCAGTATCGTATGACTGCAGCAATGGCAACAGGAAGAGACTGAATACACTCCTGCACTTTGTCTAACCTACAAGTTCACACAAACGGGTGGAAAACAAAACCAGGAGGAATTTCTCGCAGAGCTAAATGACAAAAAAGACACACTGGCAGGATGCACATAGCTTTCCCTTTGTCCTTTTGACCATAAATTGCACTGCATATAGGGGTCACGAAATGTGTGTGAGGATTCGTAAGTCCACACGTGTTTGTGACCATCTGGTCAAAACACCCCTTTTTTACACAATCCGCCCAATTAGTGTGGAAGTTCTGTCACACACACCAATTCAGTGTCACGCATGCACTCACATATGCAGGTAATTTAATTACCTCAGTCTTAGAGACCCTTGGGAACATGTTCCAAATGTTTTCTTGAGGTTTTTCTGGCTTTCTCTTTCCCCCATGATGGAAGAGTTGGCAGAACTCCAGTCAACCTTTCTGCTTTTGGCCTCGATGTGGGACGTCTGTTTTACCTACACACTCAGAAAACTTCACCCCTTATATGGTACCTGCTACTTACATATGTGCGATTAACTACCGTATTTATGGAAAGGAACCATTTTTATTTTTAAATCATAGTCTAGGAATATGTATAAGTCTTCCATTGTAGAATAAAACTGTGTGTAAACTGTTTGTAAGTTGATTTCCTCAGTTCAAACTGTGCTTAGCTGTTTGTGTAAATATCACGGCCAGCCTGACATCGCAACGTAGGCTCAACCATTGGTGTTGGTGGAGTTTGGGGTAGGGCTATGTTTTTAACCGACCAATCAGAAACTTGTTTAAAGCTGCAGTCCATAATTATATTTTTTTTGGTTAAAAATGAACAGAAATCAGATATTGAGCAAGTACATAATAGATCAGATTTTAAAATGTTCTCCATACTGTTTCCTTTACCCTAAGGGTAAGTTTATAATATTGATTCATATTTTGAGTTGTCGGGTCCAATTTGACTGAAAATGTTAATTTAACTGACAAGTCCGTAAGCAAAAAGAAAAAAACTGTATCGTCTGTGTGGGTGCTGATGATGATGCAACATTTGTATCTCGTTCTTACAGCAGTTACTTAGAATTTAAACTCACCCACATAAAGAAAAAAAAAAGCAATTTTTATGTTTAAAACAGAGATGGCGCTGAGATGGAGATGGTTTGGTGTCACTAGAAAAAATTATACACTTCGCCTTTAATGATTTTAGTAAACAAGCTCAAGATTCGATGTTCCATCGGTCATCCTGTTACCTGTTTGATTGATAGGAAAGTAGTATAGGAAGTCGTAACCTTCCAGCAAGGCTAAAGTTCAGCCAGTTCTTTATTCATTATCACTGACAGCTAATGACTATCTGTTATTGATCCTTTACAGTGTGACTGAAACTTGACTAAGTGTGTGTGAGAGACATAATTGCTTCTAAATCTTCTGGAATGCACACACACACACACACACACACACGCACACACACACACACACATTATCTCTCTTCTGTGTGATGGCTTATTTATTGAGTGATGCATTAACAGTTAATCCTTGTGCATATTTCATAGATTGCACACACAAATAAAAGTAAATAAATTTAATCTAGATTGTATTTTAGTTTCGCTGGTGTTTTAAAATTCACACAATTCAGTATTTACTGTCACCTACAGATCCTTCTTGTTTTTCTGTATAGCAAGTTGATATTTATTAATACATTTTTGTGAAATGTTCCTGTAGCTCAATTGGTAGAGCATTGCGCTAGCAGCACAAAGGTTGTGGGTTTGATTCCTAGGGAACACACATAATGATAAATTACCTTAAATGCACCGTGAGCCGTTTTGGATAAAAGCATCTGCCATAAATATGTGAAGTATTTTAACAGAAGAAATTATACACTTTTATACGCATTTTTTATTTGAAATAAAAGTACTATACAGCATCCCGGGAATTTACAACTGTGTTGTATTTATAACTTCATATTTTTTCTATAAATCCTACAAAAAATGTTTTAATGTGAAGCTTGTTCAGTTTAGATAGGCTGATGTCTTTCATCCATCTGCCAAGAATGCTGGCCAAGAAAACACAAGACAATCTTGTGGACGAACTCTGTTTTCTGTTTGTTATTTATGCATTCATTTGTCTATTTTATAGTCTAATGTCACACGGACACTGTATTTGTTTTCGAAAATTATGATCACGTTGTTAATGGAATTTCTCGAGTACAAATGAAGCGCATTTTACTACTTTCACGAGATTATGATAAGATATGATGCACATTACGTACATGTGGAATTGAATTACTGTGAAGTATTTAATATTGCGTCATTAATCTGGAGTCTCTCTCCCTTTCTTTCTCTCTTCCTCCCTGTGTGAATACAGAAGTGGAGCAGAGAGGTAAGTCCATTACTTTGATGTAATTTAAGAGTGTAATTCACTGTCAGGCTGTTATGGTGTTATTTGATACTAATGACAGATTGGCGATCAGTAGCCCATAATGGTTTATATTAGGAATGCGGAGGAGAAACCTGATCTCGGACCAGTGCTTTACTCTTTGAATTAGACCTCCTTTTCTGCAAGTATATCTGGTGGTTTACAATATATCAGATGTTCAGGAAGGTGTTGCCACTGTTAGAAACTTTTAACTGCCAATTGTGTTGACCACAAGACGTGGCAGTTTTAACCAGCGTGTGAAATTGATGTCCTGCAATGTTATGGCATTTAAATGGACTGGAGTAAATCTAAACAATCAGGCCTTAACAAAATAATTTAATTTTCTGCGTAGCTACAAACGAATGTTGAATGATACTTCAAAGGTTATCGAGTGTAGCAGTCGAAAGAGCTTTTTGTTTCAGGTTGTTTTGATTTTGATTAAGATGTCATGCACATCCAAAACAATTCTTAGCTGGACAATAAGAGCCAAATGTCATTTATATACTGCAGTGAATTAGGAATTAGCATGACAAACATGCTCTTAATTTGAGTTAATATAGCAATAAGCCTAAAGAGGCAGTGTGTTGCTGTGATAAGAGGTGTTCCTAAAACCACTGTACCCATATAAACATCAATTTTCTGACTCAAGTGGCTTATTGCTATTATGAGACGATGAAAATAGCCATATGATAAAATACACCAACGGTCATTATAATAAAGAGTTGCATTCATTATTAAGAGTTATTGGAAAAAACTATTTTTCTGCTAAGAGATGTTGTGCATTTTACTAACTGTAGGTTGTCTGTGGTTGCCGAGCAAAGTAGCAACTTGTGTCCCGTTACTACGCAGTCATGAATGTACAGTCACATCTGTGACTTTATACTCGTTTTACAATGGCTTTTGAACAGGACTCAACAAATCAGAAAAAAAAAAAAACAACCATTTGAAAATGTTACAGTCATGTTTCATAGTCAAAAAGTAACAAATAATTAAATAAACAAAACAAAAGAAATCTATAAAAATGACAAAATTGCATGAGTTTATCAAAGGGCAGTAGAAGTTCCTGTATTAGGACGTTATTAAAACATCAAAAACAATAAAAGGAAACATACAGTAATAGTTAAAATACCAGCCTCACTTCCCATGAGGATGTTCCTAATTCTGGGAACAGAATGGTGGGAAAAGACCGTTGCCATGGCAAACATTCCGTGTCACTGTTTTTGTGTCTCATTCTCCGTTTGTGTTTGACCATGTAAGCATCTGCATGGTTTCCAGAAGTTTCAATATAAATCAAAAAGAGCAAAAACATTAGACATTCACACACATACACAGTTCAGTCACAAAGGCACATTTATAAGATATGAATGACAGCCAGGCCCTGCTGTGGGAGGGTGGCTGACCCTGTTTTTTTAGCCAGTCTCAGGCATACTTATTGGTCATTGATTTTTCACAATACTTCAGAAATGTATCTTGCACTACTCCCAGGAAAATTTTCCATGAGAAGAAAATATCATTGCTATTTTTTCCAGCAATGTATTGTGGGAAAGTTTTTGATATACACACAGTTTTTGATACCAAATCACAGTGTTGTAAACCCTGATTCTGTGGGACAAATTAAGGTTGATTTGCATAAGGCTTAACAGCTGGTTATTTTCGTCCTCATATTTAACGTACCAGGAATAATAAGGTGGCGCCTGAACAGATACATAAACCCTCATCCTGTGTAAATTGTCCTCGGGGTTCGAAAAGTCAGTGTGACAGATTTTCAGAAGCTCCTGTGGGATTCTTCAGGAGTCACGAAATATAAATCGGTCTACTAGTCATCAAATGTGGTTTAATAGATGTTTCTTTCTCTGAAAGCCTGTAGCTTTCTAAACATTTCTGCTGTAGAACATGTCGTCTGACTGCCACTAACAACATGTGTCAGTGTTTTCATACATTCAAATGTGTGTCGTTGTTTTTATATATTCAAATGTGTATCGTTGTTGTTATATATTCAAATATGTGTCGTTGTTGTTATATATTCAAATGTCCATGACTCACTGCCTCCCTCTTTCTCTTTCAGTCTTTCTCTGTCCAGGTGTATTAAAAGGTGTTTACCAGAGTGAACACCTTTTTGAGTCTGACCACCAGTCTGGGTCATGGTGTAAAGACCCTTTACAGTCATCCAATAAGATTTACTATATGCCCTGGACACCATACCGCACAGACACCCTGACAGAGTACTCATCAAAAGAGGACTTCATTGCAGGTCGCCCCACTACAACGTACAAGCTACCCCATCGGGTGGACGGCACAGGGTTTGTGGTGTACGATGGCGCGCTCTTCTTCAACAAAGAACGTACACGCAACATTGTCAAATTCGACCTGCGAACTCGTATCAAGAGCGGTGAGGCGATCATCGCTAATGCTAACTACCACGACACATCGCCATATCGCTGGGGTGGGAAAACAGACATCGATCTGGCGGTGGACGAAAATGGACTTTGGGTAATTTACGCCACCGAACAAAACAATGGACGAATCGTGGTGAGTCAGCTCAACCCCTACACGCTCCGAGTAGAGGGATCATGGGATACGTCGTACGATAAGCGATCCGCCTCCAATGCCTTCATGATCTGTGGAATCCTCTACGTGGTGAAGAGCGTTTACGAAGACGATGATAACGAAGCATTGGGAAATAAAATCGACTACATGTACAACACGGAGAAGAGTCGTGAAACACACTTAAGCATTCCGTTCCCGAATTCCTACCAATACATCGCAGCTGTTGACTACAATCCCCGAGACAATTTGCTGTACGTGTGGAACAACTACCATGTTGTCATCTATTCTCTCGACTTTGGAAACAATGACAACAGAATCGGCTTTGGTAAGTTTCCCTATAATTTTGACAAATCTCCACTGTGTATTTGTTGCCATTGTGCCAGTAGTTATGATCTTTGTCAGTGATCACTGTTATGATTGGTGAACCAATACCGTGCCATTACTGTAGCCACACCCACTTTTTAAAACATGCTTCATCACAGTTACAGTAATGCAGTAGTCAATGCTGTTTTGGCATCAGTGATGTGCCATTTTGGTCTGAATGTGAACTAGACAAAATCTTTGGTAACTGTGAAATTATAGTAAATAACTATAAATATACAATGGTTTTGTATACAGAACACATTATAGTTCTGGTTTTGAATACATAGCATAGAATACATAGCACAGAAATTGTACTTCTGTGGTGCTTTGAGGGTGTTCCATTAAAAATAGCAGCACGTATAAATAATGACAGAATTTTTATTTTTGGGTGACTTTTCCCTTTAAGATAGACTGAAGCCTTTAGATGTCACACTGTAATGTTATAAAGTGGTGTGCTACTCCGTGATTCCTAGACACAAATTTTCTTTGAACCGCTAAACTCAGTTAGAGTCTCTTGTCATTTTCACTCACCCATACAAGTATTCATGTCGGGGTGAAAGAGACCTTTAGGATTTTTCCTCTGACTTACATTTACGGAGAAAAATGTGATTGTATTGGTAATCACAGTCCATTAGCAATGTTATTTTTCACTTTGTTTTATCCCTCCCTCAGATTCAGTGTCGGGGCATTTTTTGTCAGCTTGCCAGTTCAGCTGAACTGCAGCTGAATTAATCATTATCTACAATGTAAACCAACAGTTATTAACTGCGGCATCTACTGACATACACGTTAGAGCAGAACCTGTGTTTTTACTCTTGAGCATATTGTAAAAAATAATCCCAAATAGATTCTAACTCGTTCTGCCAGTTCATTACCGAACATTTCACAGACACAACAAAACTTGGAAGCTGCGTTGATTCTCACAGAAATGAATGCTTTGTTTTCTGTTCTCCAAGGCTGTTTACAGCCGTTAAAGAATTTATAAACTACAAGTACAGGTGTAAGTGTGTTCGTGTGCACGGAGATGCTAGCTAATGACCCTGTCTGTATTCATTTTCTTTATTAGCATACTCCACATCAAAGATCTTGTTCGCAGGAGTGTTAGCACCCGAGCCAATTCAGATCTGTGTCTAATGGTCATATCAAAGAGAATGTTGATACAACAACACCAGCTTTGTGTAGTTCTGCTTTTAATTATATTTTATCTCGAATTCATTAGTGTTTAAAACGTTGCCTGCCGTACACCCGTGAAAAACAAAAACACAACAA
>JAZGTK010015607.1:0-13127 GCA_036877625.1 Ambastaia sidthimunki
GTAGCACTGATCATTTCAACTTGACTAAATTCATGTGCATATATACACTGTATTCTTTTACAGTATGCATTTATAAGGACAGCATTATTGAATGTGTAGGATTGATTAAATATGTTGTGTATATGTGAAGGAATTATCTGTTCAAAAAATCTTGGTTTATCATTGCAGTTAAGCTCCAAAACAAAAAGTAATTCATATGTGTCTATCATACTGTTTTGAAGCCATGTGATTGTTTTGTGTGACTGTAATTTAAGTCAATTATTCAGTGATAATCTTTCTCAACTCAAGAATATGAATTTTATTCATTTTCTTTGCACAAACATATAATATGACTTCACAGGACTTAAAATATGTTACGTTAGTTATATGGACGACTTTTCCTTTTTCAAACACACACATACAAAAAAGTACATAAATGTATATAGATATACATATATATAATTAATTATATTATAATTCTAAATATATGTAACAATTTTTTATCATATGGCATTTTCGAATAGCTCTTTCTGAATGTGAATCTTTTAGAAAAAAACTAAATTAAAAACTATATCTTAGGTTATTTATAGGATGTACTTGTGGGCGACACTCATGCTGGTGACAAAAGCTCCGTGCTGGTCACCAGTTGCCCGCGGGCACCGTGTTGGAGACCCCTGGTCTACACAAAAGCTTCAGCCCCTCTATTTTAAAAGAGCAGGAGAAAATCCTGTTTTCCATCATACAACCCCATTAAAACACACACAGTGAAGAGGAAAAGATAGTTGTGGTGTAAATGTGTGCTAACAGCTGATAACAGATGAAGGTGTTAGCAGTCAGAGCTAATGTGACTGCTCTCAGTGTCACTGCATTGGTGCGTGACTCATAAAGCAGGCAGGGTGAAAGGTGTGTGTTCACAGAGCGCTCTGGGACACCAGCCAAAGCCTGGAGTGTGTGCACGGGTGCGAGAGAGGGAGCGAGTGACAGACAGAATGAAGAAGAGAGAGAGACTTATCATGCTGTTGTGTAGTAGAAAAGAACCTCAGATGTACAATCAGATTAAACATGCACACACGCACACACACACACGCACACACACACACACACACACAGAAAAACCATAATGTTCAGGGTTTTCCACAGCAGAAACAGAGATTACACAGACACAAAGAGAGAGTTGGAAGGCATAATATTTGAAGAACCACAACAAAGAGAGCGAGCGGATGAATATAAATGTATTTGTGTATGTTACAGATGGAATCTGGTTACTGCTATAAAGCATTTCTTACAATGAGTTTTTTTCTCCCAATATCTCTCTTTTTTTTCCATCCTTCTGTTCCCCTTTCTGATTTTCTGTCAGATGTGTATTTCAGCTTTTCCACGAGCAAGCAATTGTAGGATTTTGGCCACAGGGTTGGTTGCATATGACGTGTTTTTGCATTTAGTTTGTACTGTTTACAATTCTAATCTATGTAAACTAATGGGTTGTCTTTGACCGAAGTGTCTCAACTACCATATACTGGTTGGGTTAAGCAGTTTTATCTTTCAGTCAGAAAGTTAAAAACTCAGCGTTGTGTAATTCGATGTCATCTAAGTGATGTCACCTGGCTTTACAATGGTTCATAATACATTTAGAGCTGAAAATAACATACTGTATGTCTACACCACTAGAAATAGCCCTTCCAGACACACCCGGTTCCCTATACATTAGCCCTGTGGGTATGTGACCCTATTTTGGTTTCTTATGTAATCATACTTTATCGAAGAAAAGAAAAAACAGTCTGAAAAATGATTGCAGAGAAAATGATCTGCTTTTGAGTTTTGCTGTGAGTTTAATTTCAGACCAGAATGTGAAAATAACAACTCTTGTCAGAATAATGGCCTGTTGATATTTCAAATGCACTACATGTTCATTCTTGGACTCAGCATTTGTAGATTATTGGACATTAACCCAGCTAACAATATTAGGTTATAAGAATGTTTCCCTAACGTTTCTATTACATAACAAAAATATTTAAAATGTTGTTTTGAAAATTCTAGAAACATTCAAAATGTTCCCTTTTTAAAATGTTGCATTAACTTTTTAAAATCTGTATCATTTTTAAAATGTTCCGCTAACAACATAAGAATAATGTTTTTGATGTGACATACAACATTAAAAAAGGCTAATAATGTTACTGCAAAATGTTTTGATAATGTTAAGAGAACCTTTAGAGAACATTAGCCAACATTCTGAAATGTTCCCTGTAAGCTGGAAAGGTCTGTTTCTATCTAATCTTTTCAGTGATGATGTAAAATATTTCCCACCCACCCTTTTTCTGTCTCTCTCTGAAAGAAGATTTTAATTGAATTGTTTTGCCCCAGAGTTGCATTGTGTACTGATACGTATGCATGGTCAACACAAGCCAGATTAAATATATAATCCTGCAAACAGCAAGAGAAGGACAGAGGGTGTGTGGGCGAGCGAGCGAGAGCTAGAGGAAGTGAGAAAGTGATTTACACTTGACCTTTGTCCTTCTGCAACGGATGAGAGATGAAGATCAGCGGCCCAGTGGTAGCTGTCTGTCAAAGCTGACAAGCCACACCCCCTTTCTGTGTGTGTGTGTGTGTGTCTGTTTTAATCTGCGTAGCCGCTGCATCACTGGTTTATAAGCCTCAATAACTGCGGAACATAGACAGCCCAAGGCAAGGGTGCGAGTCTGTCCTCTGCATGACTGTTTGGTCTGTATATATTCTAGGGTTGTCGATCAATTCAACTATTTAATGATGGATAAGCACATTAATATTTAGCTGTAAATGTGACTCACACATTTTGCATTTGGTGAAATGTTTATATTATTTACTACATTGGTCCTTATGCAGTACATGCAGGTTTTATTCTGTTTCATTTTTAGAGAAAGCAAAATAACAGTAAAGATGTCACAGCAGTTGACTGGGATGTTGTCACTGACGTAGCATCGTTGAATGTGTTTGGCTCAAACGTGTTATTTCTTGCTGTGCTGAGCATCAATGATAATTAAATTCCCCCTTACAAATCCTGCAGATGACTTTTCTTTTGTGAACATGCCATCTGGATTTGATTGAAATAATTTAGCTGTTAAGAAGGTGTTTTTACATCATGCATCATAACAAATGAGAGTCTGGCTATGGTTGTGTGTGGGTATAACGTTGTGTATTTGATCCCAGCACACAGAAAACCATTCTGCTCAATCCAGCACTGTTCTGCTATTTGTCCTGGATTCTGACTTGATGAATCCCACAATGCACTTGGATATAAAGTCCAGTCTTTCTTTGTCATTAATCATACAGGGTCACTGTATGTGTGTGTGTGTGTGCGTGTGTGCGTGCGCTTTCTGTTTCCTTTCTGTGTGTCTTTCTCTCTGTAAAGTGAAGTACTCTGTCATCGTTTGTTCACGCCTATATGCCCTGTTTTCCTTTTCTTTAATTATTACCTGATCCACACACACACACACACACACACACACACACACTCTTTTAAGGTTTTGCCCCCCACAAACAATACAAACCTGTAAATGTAAACACAGCATAATTCAAATAATATACAGCATCATTTGAGACATATGAGACTGCTGTACTAATGATGTAAAATATGCAGCACACAAATTACACATGGTGTGTGTTTATACTACTGTACATATATTATGATGTACTCAAACTGAATCATTAAGCTGCAGTGTTGACATATGCAGCCATCAGCGCAGAGAACACAGATGCCAGTGAAAGTGTAAACAGAGAATCGGATGCAAAGGAAAATTAAATGAAGGGATAGAGGCAAAAAGCCTGTTACTGGAAGATGAGTGGGAAAGATGGGAAGATTTGGGAGGGGAAAAAAAAACAGGAAGTGAGAGAGCAGTGCAGATATGTTTTAAAATATCTCGGTTCTTACTGGTTAAAAAGGACTGTTGAATTATTTATTATAAATTTACACATCAGTGACTGTCTGTCTGTCTGTCTGTCTCTCTCTCTCTCTCTCTCTCCCTCTTCTTACATATTTCTTTTTTTACTAGGACTGTGAATCAATCGATTCACAGTTTGAATGGAATTACAAAGCATGCAGATTAATTAGATTAATTGCATATAAAAATATTTGCTGTAAAACGACCCAAATTAACATATATCAACAGCATTATATTATAAAGTAAAGCACTAAATAGAAATTACAAAATAGTGCCTTTAGAATCAATATAATGTTAGTGTTATTTCTATATCAGTAAACATAGTCACTGGCTTGTCTATAGCAATCTATTCAATGAAGTTTGTCATGCACAGAAGATGTTTATGAGTGACTGACTGAAGTTTGTTCTCTGTACCAGATTATAGAAATCATTATCAGAAAACATCATTCATTTTTTAAAATAAGAATTTTAACTTGTACATTTACATTTACTTTTTGCATTTGTGCTTTGACCCATGATTTTGTTTTGTGATTGTATCAGTCCATGCATTCTTGTGGATCAAACCCATGACTTTCTTGTTGCTAGCGACATGCTCCACCCATCCAGCTGCAGGAACACGAAACTAAATTAACATTAAATTGACAGTCCTGGCAGAGGTTTGAACGAGGGTCCAAGGGGTTGGGTTACTGTGTGTGTGTGTGTTGTATGGCTGCAGGAGTGTGTAGCCGGGCCTGCTGTGTATATAGAGAGACTAACCATATGCGTATTGTAAATTGTACATGTAGTCATGTGTGTGTGTTCTCCATCAAAAGAATTGTGAATAACAAAGCTATACAAACTATGCCTTTCATCTCCCAGCTTTAGACCGGCTGAGCGGCGCACTCCATTAAAAACCACTCACCCTTAAACCTAGCTGTGTGCAACACAAAATAAACACTTTTTCTCCCATCACACTGGCTGTGTTCCCTGATAATACGTCAGTTAATCCAGCTTTCATTCTTTCAAACACTTGAAATATTCATTTAACTCTTTTGGAGCTTAAACAAACATTTAGCACCTGAGCTAACATCAGAACTCCACTCCCATACACAGGTGGAGAAAATCTTCCTCCTTTTTCTCTCTGTCTTCATCTCTCATTTTTCCATCTTGGTCTGCTTCTGTTTTTCTGTTGATCTTAGCAGTCTCTCGTTTAGCATGTGACAGTGTTTGGAACTCCTACATCATTCAGCAAATGCTTTTCTTATGGTTGTTTAGCTGCCTTAAGGTACTTTCCAGGAACCGAGTATTAAACGAGGCTTGAAACCTAAAAAAAAATACACCAAGGTTCACCAAGGATCAGTGACCAAAAGTGCTTTTAAACTTCATAATATGCTGATTTCCAGCTAACAGGGAACGTTCTCAGAACACTGGCTAACATTCTGTAAAAGTTCTGTCAAAGTTGTGTTAGTGGAACTTTAACATGAGTGAACCATTTTAAAAAGGCTACAGAATTAAATTTTTTTTTTAAACGTTCTAATAACCAAGCAGTAATGTTTTGTTGTTTTGAACATTCCTGGAACTTTGCAAATAACATTTTTAATGTTTTTGTTACTTAATGGAAACATTACGGAAGATTAAAGGTAGGGTAGGTATTTTTTTTTAGAACTTTAAATTGTTAGCTGGGTTGTGAACTCAAAGAGGCCAGACTGAGTGTTTAGAACAAACATTCTGCTTTAAATTTCTGCTTATGATGCTGTAGACAAAGTAATGAAACATCAGAATTTACCCTATTAATGAAAAGTGCCTGTTATTAATGTTCATTTCACATAATCCCTAGCTAAAACAAAATCAACGAGAAAACTAGGAGATCAAAAAGAAGCAGAGATTAAGAAAGGACACGAGAGGAAAGGTAGAGATGATGCATGGTTAAAGGATAAATACTTTTCATCTGTCATGCTTGACAAGTGGAAGAGGAGGATGAGGACGAAGAGAGAGAGAGAGAGAGAGAGAGAGATTAAATATCCTGTTTGTAGCAGATGAACCTGTAGGAGAATCTATCACCTAAGATCCTGTGACAGGTAATTCACATCACTGCTCATGTTTTATAGGCCTGACACATCTACAAACTGTGTTCTTTAATCATCACATGCACGTATTGCGATCTCTGCCTGCATTTTCGCATTCACACTTGCGAGAATATGGGGGAGAATTCACTCGCTGTGCAAAGCCCTGCATCTTATTCACGCAGCTTAATCACGTGCCAGGAACTTCAGGGTAACAATGCGCCATATTTTAACTGTCACTGACATTTCTTTCAACACTGTCTTTGTACGCAATTAAGGCTTGTTGTACATTTGACGTTTGCAAAACTCTGTCATTTGCCTGGTGAATGTTGTGCTATTCTTGTAAAACAGGTGGTAAAGGTATTTCATAAAATAGACGTTATGTATAATATCTGTTGAGCGTAGCAGCCGTAGTTCATCAAATAATGATCAAATGGTGAAGATGGATAATATCTGGGCATTTATCCAGACGTGCACTTTTGTCGTTTCAGGTGCCTGTACTGCAGTGGTAGATTGATGCTGTACAGTCCCAGTAAAGTTTGCCAGCTCACGACAGTCTGCAGCACTTTGAACTGAACTGCGAGATGCCATACCGCATAAATTACCGCAAAATTACCGCAAATTAATCACAAGTTTGCATCAGTTTCACAAGAGTAGCTCTTTATAGTTGCCGTTAGCATGCTAACTGATGACTAACTTATGATTAAGCCTATGAAATATGTATGCTATCCACATTCATTTCTCTCAGCAGATTATTGACTTCCCGCTCGAGTAATCACACCGACCCCCACGGCTCTCAAAATTACTATTATAATGCAGCTCAACAGGAGACGATACATTTATTGGTCATGTGACGCTGTTTCTCCGGTAGACTTTAGATCATGCTTGTGGAAATCGCCTTAAAAACGATAACGGCGATTCGTTCCCCGTGGCGGTCTTTGGTGCAGCTGTGCAGTGGGCTGCTGTGCATGTGTGTGTGGTGCCTGCACATGTAGAGAGGGAGTGTGTAGATCAAGTGTGTGACATCTGTGTAAACACATTGAAGAGATAAATAATTATAATAAAGGTCAGGACAAGGAGAAGTGTGTGTGTTAGACGTCGTTTATCAATGTGGAGTAAGAACACACGATAGCGGTATAGTCCCACACTTGACATCCATCTTGAACACCATCCATCAACATGTATTGGTTGCGTGTACACACACACACACACACACAAACCTATCTTCAGTAAGAATGTTAAGAATTCTGTTTCATTATATATGAGGCAGACGGTGAGTCTGACCTTCTGGCTGGACTCTAATGGAAAGAAGCAAAAGGACATTGTTTATCCAGCCTCTCTGAGTTCCAGAACCAGCGGCCTGAACCTGTTCACCTCCTGTCCTGCAGAGAGTCTGGGGTCTGGGGCAAAGGGCTGTGATGACTTGCTCTGTGCTGGTAATGGAGACCACAAAACATCCTAGAGATCATCTGAACCGTCTGTTTAACGCTTTCTCACAGGCTGTGTGCTAATTTACATAATCCTACTGCACAGTTTAAGTCAGAGGTGGGAATCAGGGAGAATCTGGTAATATGATATTTTATCGTTTCTGGGTCAAGACCAGATTAAGTGTAGTTTTGTTTTTAGTTTTCTTGTAGTTTTATTAACATGTTGAAGTAGGTTTTATTTTTAAATGTTTAATTTTCATGTTAATTGTAGTTTTTTTTGACATTTTTATCTTTTGTCATTTTATTATTTCTGTATTTTTAATATTGCTATATAAGTAACATTTTTATTTCTGTTTCAGTTTTTTTTCTGTTCATAATAGTGTATCATCTTAAACTTATTTCAGTTTATTGCTGATGCAACATTTCTAACTTTGTTTAGTTTTTAAATAATGTTTGTATTTTAATTAATTTTAGTTAACGTTTTTCTGTTATGACGTTGGTCATGATACAGTACTGTGGGCTTCTGCGTATTTAGTGTGTAATTATTTAATACTGTAATATACTGCGAACTTTTACATTTTACACAGTAATTCTAATCTTGCATACTAAATAATACATATAGTATGTGAATTGGGACGCAGCCTTATACATTAAATCTTTATAAGATAGTGTGTAAGCAAAAACAGATCTATTTAATTTACAAGTGAACTATATTAGAAATGCAAAACCCTGTCAGAAAAATAAGTAAGAAAGTGTAAATGTGTGTTTATGCGTGTGTGTGTTTGTAACAGCAGACAGATGGAAGAGAAACATCGCTAGTGGCAATTAACACAGACCTTCTCATTACATTCATCATCACTATGGTTACAGAACTCATCCTTCTGATGCTAACATCTGTCCGGCTCTGATACGTTTGTATGAGTCACTTACACACATACAGAAAAGGTGGACGGCTGCAGTTCATCTCAGCCACTCGCGGTTTGTGACGTTGATCAATGGTCTCCTCCGTCGCTTGCCCTCGATTTGTGTTTCGCTTGAGCGTGACAAAGATCTCACAGAGATGAGGTGAAGTTGTGTTTCCCTCTCTAACACACACACACTTCCTATAAACAAACACGGACAACCTGTGGTTGCTGAGGTAACAATTAGCAGTAGAGTTAATGAGATCTTGAGCACAGCGAAATAACTCCAGTTTGGTTTCTCTTCCATCAAACTGCCAAGGAAAAGTGTGTCTTTACACACACACACACAAACACACACACACACACGTTTACTTATCTGTGTAAATGGGGACCTTTCGTAGACTTAGACTATTGTTTTCATACACAGCTAGTTATAAACACTATAACCTAATCTAAACCCACACTCTAAGCACAACCCCAAAAGAAAACCAGCATTTTTGCAATTTTTAAAAACATTATTTACCGTATTTTTATAGCGTTTTTACAAATGAGAACGTCCCCAAAAATAGGTTTTCCTCAGAGTTGTCAGGTTTTGCTGACTTTTGGGTACAAATGTGTCTCTGATATATGGTTAAGTAAATACACACACACACACACACACATTGTCAAGGCCCCCTGTGGCACCTAAGATACCGTCTGTTTATTGGAATGTAGCTCCTCGCACAGTCGGAACCCTGTCCGTGCTTCTGTAAATTGAAACTCATTTCTTTCCGTTGCTACTTTTGCTTCCAGAGACAGCCTGGCAATGTTTATGTCCGTATGGACACTCCTACACACATTAGGAAACATATGTTAATGTGACATCACAACACTAACCGTCTCTGCATCAAGCATGTTGAGTCAGTGCAGCTCATGGTATGTCAACAAACACACTCACACAAACAAGCCACAAATGCCCTGTCCTTATGTGTGAGCAAACACTGCGGTTTATTAATGTCCACAAGTGCTGTTTGATGTTTGGCTGGGAAAGCGCACGTTTTGTTGATGCGATGCATTTGACTTCCGAAATGTGATTTCAAAAAGGAAAAAGGACAAAAACATGAAAGGTGGAACTTAAAGGCAGGGTGGGCATTTTTTGTTATGCTGGTTGAAAGTCTCTTCAGATCCACTAAGTAAAGTAGCAATCACTAAGTAAAGTAATCATAAAATGTTTGTCCAATCATTGCATTCGGTCTAAATGCAGTGATAGGATGTCCTACTTGCCTGTCAAACTATGTGCTGCATCACGTTCATGTGTATTGGAGGAGACGTGACTTTGGATAGTGCTCTAAGCTCTTTTTAAAGCTAGCTTGCTTTTGCTAGCGTCTCCAAAAATGCCTACCCTACCTTTAATTTTATTCACAGGAAATTGATTGTAAAGGAATGACATAAAAAGTTTTGCGCATTAAAACAAAAGAAAGTATTTAAATAATTTAAAAAACATTGCCTTTAAAAATAAGCAGCAAAAAATGTCAAGTGCTTTTCTGTACCACCGGTACAGAATGGACCATTAAAAAATGTTCTAAAATTATACTTTTTAAAAAGGTTTCATAACTAATGCGTGGCAATTGTAAAAAAAAATGTGTGTGTGTGTGTGTGAGCTGCTTGAGAGTGACTAAAAGCTCATTGGGGCACATGAGTGTTAGTAGGCTGTTTGTTGACAAGTAATTGAAGTTGCAGATGAGTGATTTGCTATATCAGCTTACACACACACAGATGAGAAGGAAATGAGCTACAAGACAAAATGTGCAGACAGAAAAAGAGAGCGGGGTAGGCAGAGAACGAGGAATATAAATTTGCATCAATTTCTCCTGATTATGATTATGGCAGAATATTCACAAAGACACCAGCATCTATTTAACATCTGCGTGCCATACGGGTGCAAAATAGTCCTGTTTTACAGTCCATAATAACCGTATGTCACATAGCGATAACTTGCATACTGTCACACAGTTTAGACAACTGTTTTTACACCATGAAGGAAACATGGTGTAATGTTTTACTGATCCAAGCCCCTCAGGTCAGTTCAAGGGGAGCCAACATTTCACTTGACTGGGATTACGATATGAAACTCTGTGTGACAAAGCTGTCCGCTCCCCAGCTAACAATTAGTTGTAAGAACATTTTTCTAACGTTAATGTTTTCCTAACATTTTCCAGAAACAAAAATTTTCTAGACACGCTCATATTAAAGTTATTGTCTGGTTACAAGAACGTTTTTTCGTTTCACATCAAAAATTTTTTGTGTAAACATTTTTAAAATGTTGATATGATATAATATTAAAAAAAAATTCTCAAAGTTACTACAAGAACATTTTTGTTAACTTTGAGAGAACATTTATAGTTCCATGTTGGCTGTGTCACTGGCCTGACAGCTTTGCCTGATGGGAAATGTACACAAATCCCGGCCTTTTCTCCTAATATGTTGACAGGGACACACTAGTGCCATTTAATGTTTTAACATTGTTCTTGACCTGCGTATTGTTTCTGTTCTCCATATTAAATTTCCTGTTTGGCAATCGTGGTCACGCTTGTCAAAATCTGATGCTCGGACTCTGGCGTCTGTCTTAGCAGAGGAAATCAGCGCAGCCCTCCTGACAGGGCCAACAACCAATCAATAAACTTGATTTGTGATTGATGGACCACCGTTGATTTCAGAGTCCATTAGAACGAGTTCAGCAGTGCGTTAGCGAGCGGTCCAAAAGCAGAGCAGGAGAAGGTCAGAGCTAAGTCTATTTGCATGTAGCATTTTGAAATGTCACCCATCGTTCGGGCCGTAAACACAGCAATGTTTTTGTCTCTCCCTGTTGCAAGAGCTTACTTGTGTTCCATTCTAATGGAACATTCAGGGCTGATATATGCAGTCGTCAGATGGCCTGTTCCCCTGGACAGCAGTGAGCTATTCATGCATGTACATCTCAAAATAATCCACCCAGCTTTTCAGTCCAGAACGTGTCCTTGTATTTCCATCACAGGGAGGCCGGAGTGTTGGATGTAGCGTTAGATATATTATGTGCAAGCCTGACTTGAATTAAAAACAGCGCTATAAGCGTCTTATATTTAAGAGCTGGTTGTTTCGTTCGGCTTTTCAGTCAACAGACAGTTTGTCTCGGTCGGGCGTTATATGCTGACGCCACCTTGGCTTCTGATCGTCTTTTAAAAGCAATTACACTTAAACAGACAGATCTGGAAAGGAGAGCAGTAAAGTGCCTCGGCCTTAAACTGAATCAGTGCTTTACTGTATGTACGCGGTATATGAATGAGCCCTGTTAGAGTGTGCTCGGGTAACCGGAATTTTCCATATTGATCAAGCATGTGTAAAACTAAACGGTCTTGGCTTTGATTTTTTGGGTTGTGCTTAACATGTCACACTGAAACGCCCAGCTGTATGTATATGGTATTAGCAAAGCCACTTTTCCAAAAGGGTTTAATCGTGCAACATGACAGAAAAAATGCCACAGCATGCTGACACAAAATAAAAGGCAGCGTAGGCGATATTTTTTTTTGTAGAAATGTTTTTTTGTTGTGCTAGTTAAACGTCTCTTCACATCCTGATAGCAGTCAGTATGTAAATCGGTATAAATACATTTATATAAATATTTATTTTCTGTGGAAGAAAATGTTCATCCAATCATTGCATTCAGTTCAAGGATGTGCTACTTGCCTGTCAAACTATATATGCGTTTGTGTGTTGAAGGGGGCGTGGCTTTAGAGAGATCTCTGAAGGGAGGGCAGTATCTTACGTTTTCAAAACTAGCTTGCTATTGCTAGCCTCTCTGAAATAGTTTACTCTTCCTTTAAAGAACTAATGCTATAAGTATAACATTTTTTTAAATAAATCACCTCACTAAATGACTAGTCAGCTGAGACCATTTGACTAGTTGACCATCATGATTTTTCCCTAGTACTGGTGGACGATAACTGGATCTGATTAAAGATTCACAGCGTGTTGGGCAGGCGAGCGGGAGAGAAGGTTCTGGCAGGAGTCCAGATGTTCACAGCTTAGCACTGTCACTCACCACCGCCAGCACTGAGACTGACTTCTTCGGTGTTTTTTCAAGCACGATGCATCATTACAAATGTCGTTTACGTTTTTCTACCGTAGCCTCGTGTTTTAGGAACCGTGCGCCAGATTGTCTTGTTAAGTGGAATGTCCAATTAACTGAACAACGCAGGCATCGGTTTGCGCATTAGCAAAGAGCGTGTTGACTAGCGTGGATGAACTGAGAGCACACTTCACTTCAACAGCCTTCAATTATTCCAAGAAGAAAAGCAGGATAGCAAAAAACAGCAAATGCACTTCAGTAAAAAAATGACCCATCAGCAGAGCTTGTTTATGAGTCTGAGTGCTTGTTTGGAAAACGTGAAGTTGATTTGAAGGGTTAAAGGAAATGGCTGAGAGAACCTTTCGTTTCAAGGGTCGCCAGCTATAACTGTGCTGGCCGTATCCAGGGGGATGTTCGTGGCCCAGTCAAGCGAGAAAAATTATATGGTACGAAAACTCAATGAAGCTTTGAAGCAAAGGCTAAATTAAAGTGTACTAGCTGTGTGAAAATGGTAAATAAATACATTTATTTGTGTGTGTTTCCTGGCACCTCATTATAAGCAGCCAGAGTGAGAGTTTACGGTTGAGTTAGTACTCAGTATCCACAGCCCATCTTCAGCTTTATCTATAGCTGTTACAGGAAGGTCATTCTGTTATTAAAGAGCCAACGCCCCCTAAAAAACATGATCATTCAAGATGAGTTGGTTGTTGGTTTGTTTTTTTGTTCAGCCAGAAAAACAAACTGGGTTCAATCTGATGTGAGTTATTTATTTTTTTAAT
>JAZGTK010015608.1:0-13126 GCA_036877625.1 Ambastaia sidthimunki
AATTGCTCTGAGAGATAGCAATTTTCCCTGGGACCAGAGAAGGATCTGGCGCGCTAATTTGTAAAGAGGGCGCAACCGCAGACCTCCCTGGTGATTTATATAAGCGACCACCGCTGTGCTGTCGGTGCGAACGAGCACATGGTGGTGAAGAAGATCTGGGAGAAAATACCTGAGAGCATGGAACACTGCCAACATCTCCAGACAATTGATATGCCAGGAAAGCTGGCGACCTTCCCAAAGACCTTGGGCTGGGCGGCCACTCATGACTGACCCCCATCCGGTAAGAGATGCATCGGTCGGCAGAGTGACATGGCGACACAATCTCCCAGTACTGGGCCCTCTGTAAGGAACCAAGGTTTCTTCCACATGTCTAAGGTACGTAGGCCTCGCCGCGTGACCTTGATCTGGTGGAAAGGGTTGCCCCTCGGGAAAACCCCTTGGTTTTGAGCCACCACTGTAAGGGCCTCATGTCAGCAGACCGAATGGAATGACATTGGAAGCGGCTGCTATGAGGCCTAGCAATCGTAGAAACTGCTTTACAGTGTATGACTGGCCTTTTTTCACTCTCCTGACTGTGCTTAGGATCGAGTCTACTTGAGCAGGGGACAAATGTGCCCACATCGTCATCGAATCCCAAAATACACCCAGATAAGTTGTTCTCTGTGCTGGAGAAAGCACACTTTTCCCGATGTTCAGTCTGAACCCCAACTGCTTTATATGATGCAGAACGACATCTCGATGCCGAACTGCAATCTGCTCTGAAGGAGCTAGAATCAACCAATCGTCTATGTAGTTGAGTATACGGATGCATCCACAACCTTTGTGAAAGTACGGGGTGAGAGTGCTAGGCCGAAGGGAAGCACCCGATACTGGTAAGCTTTGCCCCTGAAAGCAAACCTTAGGAACTTCCTGTGAACAGGAAGAATGGGGATATGGAAGTACGCATCTTTCAGATCTATCGTGACAAACCAGTCCTTGGACCTGATTTGGTTCACGACCTGTTTCACAGTGAGCATCTTGAACTTCAGTTTCATGACTGAACGGTTCAAAAGACGCAGATCTAAAATAGGACGCATCTCCCCATCTTTCTTTGGAACTATGAAGTAGTGGCTGTAATGCCCTGATTCTCTGAGTTGAGGAGGAACTAACTCTATGGCCTCCTTCGTTAAGAGAGTCTCTACTTTTTTTCCATAACCAGAACCTGAGTAGGACCCAGCAGAGTAGGTAGAATGCCGCCGAAGGCCGGCGGTCTTTAACTGAACTGGATTCTGTAGCCTAGTTCTATCGTATTCAGGACCCATTGTGACACATGAGGCAGTGCTTTGCAGGCTGCCAAATAGTCTTCTAATGGTACCAGTCTCTCGTGACCGGCCTCTAGTAAGCTCTAAGTGTAATGATCTGAGCCCTGTAAAGATATTTTTGCAGGGAGAACTTGATCTGACTTGTCTAAAAGAAGTGGCCTCCACACCATGTCTGCTGATTTTGGCAAACACTGGAGGGAGCCAATATTTGAGGCTGCTGTACCCTGATGCGCCAGAGGTAGCAGGGATAACAGTTTGGCCTCCAGAGGGCCCTGAGGAGGAGCGAGCGATGTTAGATTGCGACGCTTTGTTTCTGTGCCTGCCTATATGAAGAGCTTGTACATGGCTGCTGTTCCCGCCTAACAGCATTAGGAGCTAGACAGCGGCGAGGGAGGAACCGCTGAAACGCCTCAGCCTGCTTACGAGCCTCCTGAAACCTGAAGGCCAGAAGGCTCAAGCGGGGCGTCCAATAAAAAGGCCCTGTCTCTAGCCTTTATATCAGAAAGATTAAGCCACAGGTGCCTCTCTGCAGCTACCAGAGCTGCCATAGACCGCCCAATTGCACGAGCGGTCTCCTTGGTAGCCTGCAGAGAAAGGCCAGCGGTTCGCCTCAGCTCACTCACACCCTCGGGTGTGAGGCCCTCACCCTCATCTAACTCTTTAAGCAGGTCAGCCTGGTAGGCCTGTAGCACGCCCATGGTGTGCAGAGATGCACCGGCTCGACCTGCTGCCCTGTACCCCCTGCCGATTAGCTCAGATGTTGTCTTTAACACTTTATAAAGCAGGGATGGAGCCTTTAATGACGATGCCTCACCGGGGGACAGGTAGCTGGCTAAAGCCTGCTCCACCCGGGGCGCCGCCCTATAGCCATGCTCAGCCAGCCCTGCCACATTGCCATAAAGGTTGGAAGCATATATGCGGGCTGAGTGTGGCTTCCCCCAGGATCTAGATACCTCTGCATGTAGATTCTGAAAAAAGGGAAGGCTCCTACGTGGAGGTGCAGACTGGCCATGAAGAAATCGTTCATCTAGCAAACTTTTCTGTGCACCAGCCTGCTGCTCGGCGGGCCAACTGATGTTTAATTTGGCCACAGCCCGAGTAATAATCTCCACTAGCTCTTCATTTTTGGGGGACACAGGTGGAATCTCAACGCTCTCAACCTCCAGTTCTTCTGTGGAGGAGAGGCGAAAAGATGAGCCCTCTCCCTGGCGGTAAGTAACCGCACTGCGGGCTTCCGGACCCAGAGAGAGAGCGGGGGATCTAATGGGTGAGGAACGCGATAAGGCCGAGCCCGTCTCAATGCCCTCCATTAAAACTAATTGTGAACCCCACGAATGCATCCTCCGCTCTGCCTCAGCAGAAGCGGGACCAGCACCGCGGGAAACACTGGCGAAGGCTTCCTCCTCAAAGAGAGCCCTCCGGGAGCGAAGCGTGCGCATTGACAATGCTCACAGTACACACAGTCAGCCCCCTCAAGAGCTGACTGGGCATGCTTCGCTCCCAAGCAAACAACACACAGACTGTGTGTATCCCCACCCGTTATATAACGTGGGCAGGGAGGAACACACGAAATTGAACGCCTGAAATGTTGATCGCTTCCCCCCTTATTACTCTTAGCTTTTGCTTTTGGCATGATAATCACTTAAACACAAAGACAAAATCACGCAAGACAACTTCTACAAAGCTAACAAGTGACAGAGACAGACAATATGACACAGAGCGCTTCACTGAATGAACAAAGCTGCCGGCGTGCACTAACGCACATGTTTTATAGCTTCCTGGTCGTGACGTCACCCCGCCTGTGATGCACCGCCCCCCAATTGGACGATTTGACACGTGATTCAGAGCCTATAAACGCTGGAGGCGTTCCCATAGCGTTTTCGACGCAGCTCGAGTTCCTGAAAGGGAATCTTGGGAGCTGGCCATGACTAGCCAGTTTAGCATGCAGATGCCCTGGAGTCTCAAAGAAACCAGAGCTGAATCCACACACTTTATAAAAGTGTGAGGCGATAGGGCTAGGCTGAAAGGAAGCACTCCATTTTGGTAGGCTTCAGACCTGCAAGCAAACCTGAAAAAACTTCCTGTGTTCTGGCAAAATCTCAACGTGAAAGTATGCACCCTTTAGATCTATCATGACAAACCAGTCCTTGGGCTGAATTTGACACAATCTGTTTGAGCATCAACATCTTGAATCTGTAAAAGTCTAGATCTTTCATGGTGGGGGAACACATTCTATAGCCCTGTGTGCCAAGACTGTCTCTAGTTCCCAGGCCAACACTAAATGCTGCTTTCCTATTCCTACAGTCTGCAAAATGCCATTAAAACGAGTAGGACAGGAGACAAATTAAATTCTATACCCTCTTTACTGTACTTAACAGCCATTGGGACAAACTGGGCAGAACTAACCTTAACTTAACCCTTTCTGTTTCAGTCTGGTGGGGTGTGTTTATAGACCTTTTGGGAAAATGATGCAATTGATTTATCATGGCGTACATATTCAACTAAGATAGAGGGAATTATTATTAAAAATTTAAATAAAGTAACAAATTACACAACTATACTTTAACCCATATACATATTATTCATAATAAGCAATAAAATATAACAGATATTATTACAAAACTGTAGTGTACTCAATGACCCATTTAACTGCAAGCCTCTTCCCTCTTGTTATTTTCATGGTGAGGTTAAACACAGAAGCAATGTTCTGATCGGTTGCAGGGAGCTATGTGAACACGCTGTTATTTTCTTATCATGCTGACAGACTCAGAACCCCCCCATGCCTACCAGGAGGGAGGCAAACTATTAGCATGGTAAGTGAATTATTCAAGCATGTAAAACATGATACAGGAGGCCAGCTTTAATGCTGTTTATCTCTCTTTCTCTCTCTCTGTTTGATCTCTCTCCCTTTTTTTTGGTTATTCCTGGGTCATCACCTATAGCTAGCAGTCTGCTGTGACATCTAACTCTGTGATACAGAATTACACATTTCCTCTTTGCACAAGCAGATGGTGAGCTACTTAATCTGTGCTGCCCAACATCTTGTGGGAGGGGCCGGTCAGATCAGCCTTTTAACACATTTTATTATTATTTTTATACAGCATATAAATAGTGGAAAAAAAAATCACTTTTCCATATTTGTGTCTTTGAGGGTACTGCACATGATTTGGGTATTTAACACACATCCACACAGAGAAAGAAATGTGAAGGTTATTTAAGGGACAGTAATCAATACGTTTACCACAACTCCCTCTAAATTACAGCAATGAAGCTCGTTGGTGTAATGAATTACAGGGCTGCAGGAAGTGACCAGTGCCAATAGTCACATCAGCAGTCCAAATACAGACTATTTACATTTATTCATTTGGCAGACGCTTAAGCGACTTACAGTAAATTCAAGGTATACATTTTTATCAGTACCAGTGTTCCCTGGGATCAAACCCACAACCTTTGCGCTGCTAACGCAATGCTCTAATATATTTATTTATGATATTGATGACAATCACAGCTGTAAAAAATGTGTATTCTGCCTTAATATCTGCCTTTCAGATTTTGACAGAGAAACATTTAAGACTTTGAAAGAAAAAGAATTCATATTTTTACTTTTACACGTGTAGCATTGGGGAATATCACATCATGTGGGATAATATAGGCTGCACATCTGTGTTGACAAAAACAACCTGATAAAGAATAAATAATGACAAGACCTATATTTTACTGAGATACAGTTAACAATTTATCATAACAGGAAATGCTAAAGCAGTCTATTATTGTTTGATTACAACACTGGGTAAGTTTGGCCTGTAAAATTGATTTGTGGATTGTGACTGTTTGTCACACTGCTTTTTCTAGACTCCTGCAAAATTTCATGAAATTGGTGAACTGCATCTGCCATCTCTAACATCATGAGGCACACAGCAGCTCTCAATAATGACACATTTTACACACAAATTGGATTTTCTTTTTGATATCTTTGATTAGTAAGAGTATATCTGAATGACTTTGTGGTGCTTATCTGAGCCTGGCACATCTGCTTACAGAATCACGGCTGTTGTTTAAGATGTTTCTGTTGATCTGTCAGGTGTTTCATTGGATGAAGAGGAGGTGAATGTGTCAGTTAAGATTACTAACCTGTGAAAATGTGGTTGTTGTTTTTTTGGGATGTTGCTGTAGTGGAAAAGTTATCTCAAACACCAGCAGGCTGGGAGAACACACACACGCACGCACGCACACAGACAGGTTTTAGAACAATAGAATCAGAAACAGACAGACATATTTGCATAAGAGAAAAGGGAGAAAACATGACAGCAAAAAAAAGGACAGGAATGAATTTAAAATACACTATTGCTTCTTCTCTTGTCCTAAAAGGCTATGATCACCAGGAGGTGAAGCAATTACTGGGAAGGTAAGGTTCAGCCTATAGACTGAGCTAAAATGTGTCCTTTTCCATTTGTCACTGTTAGTGTTAGTCACATTATAGAGAACAGAAGCAGGTGTTTTGAAGATGGGAGCTGAAGAGAATTATCTGTTAATCTTGAATCCAACCCAAAGGGCTAAACATTGTGTGGAGCAGGGTGGAAACATGTTTCTGTATGAACAACCACCTGAGCAGAGGGTCTTAACTCCCCTGCTGACAAAGCTCACAAAGACACACGCACACACAAAGAGAGACGCATTTTTTTTCTTTAATTCACACATGGAAGAAACATGACAGATTTTTGCTAACTGCAGTTTATTACATACATTTTACATACATTTGTCGTGACTGTAGTTAAAAACTGATGATATTTCTGTGTTAGAAGTCCTGCATTTGGCTAGCCATGGCAAAACCCGGAGCAGAATATTTCAATGGTAACATTTTAAAATGGTAGCGCAATTAAACATTCTAACATGTTTAGCATGATGCTAATATGATTTGTCATGATGCTAACATGTTTTGGCATAATGTTAGCATGATGCTAACACTATTTAGCATGAACTAACATGATATTTGCATTACGTAGCATAATGCTAGTATAATTTAGCTTTATACTAGCATGTTTAAGCATTATTTATCATGTTGCTAGCATGATTTAGCATGATATATTAACTTATATATATATATCAGCTGGGATTTTTCTGTCAACACGCCTCTAAAGAGAGCAAAACACAGTATGTAACACACAATATATACATAATAATTAATGTTGCCACTTTTGAGCTTTGTATTTAGATAGATAAGCTAATTGATAATAATGCAACTGTAAACTGTGTTTTTAATACACAGATTATGTGTATTACATATATTACATATCTGATATGTAAAAATAAAGCAGCTGCCATCACTGCTTGCTATTTGTTATGGTCTCCTTGTCATTTGTATTGTACTCATCATTAAAGTTTGCTTTTCTTCATGAGTGATTGGAGACAGTGTTTTTTTATTTTGTCTGCTCTCTACTCTTAATCTAAACATGCAGCCATTTCCTTAAGGGCTTGATATTTATAGACCAAGAAATGTACATGGCTTATTTACTGTTATCATATCATCCGCCCTGTCAAGTAGCATCTTTTGCAGACTAAACCTTCTGTGTATCTGTGTACTCATAATTGATTTTGTGTTATATCACCACCAAAATGCAGTGGAGATAAACATGCTTCACTGTGCACAGCTCAAAGGCTCTTGAGAGATCAAAAACACTGTGACATCTTATTGCAACTTTTTCAACAGGGAAGTGGTTGCTGTGCTATGCTGAAATTTGTTATACCACTGTGCTATCATGGTGAATATTCAAATGAAGCACTTTATAGTCAGTAGGTGTAAAATGATTTTTGTACTGAGATACACGCAGACCCTGATGTGAGGAAAAGTGTTTTTGCACTTTGAGTAAATGTGCAACAAAAGCATTTTGTGAGCTAATAAAAAAACAATGATATGAACATTTGATATGATTCTGTTCTAGAGTTTTAAAGTACATTTGTTATTTATTTCCCTCTGTGTGGTACTGTAAGTTTCACTGAAAAAGAGTTTACAGCATCTATCTGCAAAATAAAATTTATTAACTAAACATCTATTTACTAAGAGGTAAGTAAGAGGGCTGGATTATTTTGTATTTATTCAGACAAATGTAAACGTTTCATTATGTAAATGAATCAATAAGTTAAAAAATAACTTTTGCAGTTATAAATAACACCAAAATAACTTACAAAATAGTTGTGCAGTTTTATATACAAAACTGTATATTCTGTTTTATTTCTGTGAAATAGATGGCAAGAATTTTCAAAACTCCAATGATGTATAGATAGAAAAACGCCTTGGGAGAAACCAGGCTCAACCGGGAGGGCCAGATCTCTGATACATTAAAGATGCAATTTGTAACTTTCCTCGAAATAAATTGAGAGCTTGTAATAATGATTTATAATGATATCGATTTAAAACTGCTGGGTCTGATTTTGTGTCAATATGTCAACCACTGGGGAATGTTATAAACAGAGATGGTGGCAGAAGCATAAATTTACTAACTGCAGCTATAACATCACACTGCAGTGTTATAAATCCATAGGACTACGTGTAGGGTAGATTAAAGAGGCGAGTTCTTAATCTAGATTTAAACTGACATAGTGTATCTGCCTCCAGGACAACACTGGGTAGTTTGGGCACCAAATATGTAAAAGATCTACCACCCATGCTAGATTTTGAAATTCTGGGTATTATCAACTGGACAGAATTTTCTGATTGCTGTGAACATTAAGGACTGTAATAAGAGAGGAGCTCGCTCAGGTACTGAGGAGCTAAACAATTCAGGGTCTGTAGGTAATCAGCAGAATTTTAAAGTTTTAAAAAATTTTTGATTGTTTGATTTTTTGATTGGTTTTCCTCACAATGTAAGTCACTTTGGACAAAAGCGTCTGCTAAATGCCTAAATGTAGATGATAGGCACCCTGTGCAGTGTTGACAGAACCGGGCTAATTTGGTCATACTTGTTTGTTCTCACAAGAACTCGCAAAGACTCTGCATTTTGAATTAGCTGGAGTTTTTTATTTATACCTGCAGAGCAGCCACCTAATAAGGTCTTGCAATAATCAAGTCTTGATATCATAATAATTTTTTTAGTGTTTGATACAGAGAGCAGTGTCGTAGTTTTGATATATTTTTAAGATGAAAAAATGCAGTTTTACAAATATTGAAAATTTGGTTTTCAAAGGACAAATTGCTATTAAACAGGACACCCATATTCTTAGCTGTTGAAGCAGGCTTTATAGAGAAACCATCAAGAGTAAGACAGTATTCTAGGTTGTTCCGTGTGGAAGATGTAAAACTTCTGTTTTGTCTGAATTTAGTAGTAGAAAGTTGCCAGTCATCCAAGTTTTGATATCGACTATACATTCTGTTAGTTTGGTGAAGTCATTTGTTTTGTTCGACCTCAAGAAAGGTGATATACAGCTGAGTATTATCAGCATAACAATGAAAATTAACTCCATGTCTCTTAATAATTGCTCCCAGAGATAGCATGTACAGGGTGAAAAGTAAAGGCCCAAGCATTGAGCCCTGTGGCACTCCACACTGAACTTTTGATTGATATGACACCTTTTCACTTAAAGCAATAAACTGGAATTGTTCAAATAAATATGATTTAAATTATTAATTGCAGTTCTGGTTGAGTAGAACCAGAAGAGAGATGCAGCCGCGGTCAGCCAACAAGAGTAAATCATTTGTCACTCTGACGAGAGCAATCAGAAATTATGCAGCGAGAAATTATGCCGTCTGGCTAAAATCATTCATGAAGAGTGTGAGCAAAGACAGTCAGCACATGAAAAAATAATTAATAATTTATAGCTTCTCTGAACATTTAAAGGAGCATGAACATTTATAGTTTCTCTGCCAGTTAGGTCATTAAAAAGTGTTAAACATATGATGAAAGATTTAATTGTAAATATTAATAATATCGCTGCAAGCAGCAATGGCAGGTTCAAGCATGGTGACATTGCCACCTGGTGCTTCTCAGAAAACAAGTCACATGCATTTAATTCTGATAATTGAGACTATGTAAAAATCAATTCTAAGTAATCCTGATATAAGTGGAACACATCTTGCTACCAGCTGGTGGTGCTATGACTGCTATGAGTCATAACTGTGAAGTCCCTGCACAACTTTGCATTTTTAATGTCTTGGCATTATGCTCACCAAGTTTGGTGACAATCACATGACATTCCTAGGAGAAGTTCATGGCATGCACTTTTCAAAAAAAAAATCAAATCAAAATAGCTGTTTTCCCAGCACTAATAGTGGATGTCTCTGAGGTGTGTGCCAAGATGTTCTGAGCATGTTAAGCAGACCAAGGCCAGAAAACCTTGAAAAAACAACATACATAAATGAATAAATAAATAAACAATAATACTAAGGAAAACAATAGGGCCCTTTTTCCAATCAGATCTTGGACCCTAATAATCCTAACGAAAAGAAGAAAAGAATAGGGCCCTTCACACTTTCAGTGCCTGGGCCCTAAATAGCTGATTTTTATCCACACCAATGTTAGAAGACTTAGTTCACAGGCAGGTGTGACGCCATCAGAACATTTTAGTGGTTCACACATGACAACCAAAGGCCTGCTGTGTACTTTACCAGCACAGTGTTACAACAATGGTCTTTGGACTTTGTAATTATTATTAAAAAAAAAACCTCAATGATTTTGTTCCAATGTTAGGTCACCAATGATTTGTATGGGGAAGCTACAATTTTTTATAGTGAATATTTTTAGTGGCTGTCCCCCAAAACAAACAACTGCATATATTGTTTGTGTAAGCAGCGTATGTAAGTTTTAGTTATGGTAAGCGCCTTGTAAACATAACGTCAATGTTGTGTTCGGTGTGTAACCATTAAGTGCTTTTTGAATGTGGTTACCAATCACAATTTGAACACAATGTGTGGAGTTTTTATACGGCCCCTTACCCATCATTTATCCAAATAACAAAATTTACATTTACACATTTGGAAGACGCCTTGGAAAGCAAGTGCATTCAAGACACATATTTTCCCAGTATGTGGGTTCTCTGGAATCAAACACATCCCTTGCTAACAAAATGCTCTATTTTAATAAGCTACACAAATTAAGACACATATTAAAGTCCTAAATGCTTGTAGGTTAAAGTTTCTGTGGTGCCTCCTGCTGTTGAAATACACTACATGTCATATTTCTGGGAAGTGACAGTCTGTAGAGATATCATGTCATGTTGAATTGTGGGTAAATGTTTTTCTTTTACTCCATATTAGGAGGATTTAGTTTCTTTGTGCTAGTGAGTTTAGGGTTAGTTTTTTGTTTGTCTTTCATGTTTATAAAAATTTACATTTATGTGGGTCAGTCCTGCTGCATCGAGAATAGTCGCAGTAAGTAGCATTATTGTTTTAAGGAGAAAACTGGACAATATAATAAGTTTATCACCTTTTCTTTAAACTCTAAAGAACCTATTAAGAACCGTTTAATTTTTAATGTTCCCTGATCAGAATGTGGTACAACACATATTTGGGTTTTGCTATTGATATTTTGGAGTTTTGTACATGAGGTAATCCTGCTTGTGGTAGTAAATTTGTGGAAGACAGGTATTTATCGTATTTAAAAAATAACATAAGGCGTGATATTTTGAGTTATTATAGGATTGCCAACTGTTCTGTATTTTGAGAATAAGATCGCTTTTTATACTTAACATCATTTGCCCTTATTTTAATATCTTGCACACAAACAGCAAAATGGACTGGACTTTAAGTAAAATTGGTAATAGATTAAGTAAAATATCCAAATTCATTTGATGTAAATCTGCAATATAAATAAGATTGGAGCTAACATGTTGAACAGAATTTGGGAAAGCTGCACGGTAACAGCTTCTTCAGCTCAGAAAGGTGTGTGTGCCGCACATGTTAGCAAGCCTTGGATATGAGATATATTTTAGAAATGTGAAGTCTTACAATAACCACTTAACTGCATCATTCCTTATGTAGTGTTTTATAAGTAATGTTTTTTTGTGTTTATAAAGCATTTTAAGAAGTTGTGTGTGTTTTTAGGGCAAATGTACACATAACAGTACATGATTTACATCTGTCCATGTCTGCAACTGGCATGGTTTGGGTAAATTTAATAACACATTCAAGCTGATTTATGAAAGTTCCTAAGTCAGGCATTTACCTAATTAACTGCCTAAACATGTTTATGCTGCATTAGTTAGGTCAACCAGAACCAAACTCAATCTTTTGTCAAATCATATAATTTTTACATAATAGTTTACATAATAACATCAGATTGTTTTGTTTCCATGTCTCATTATCCAAGGACACCTGAGACCAACAGACCTGATTCCATTTAGCTCAGAATCAGCAAGATGCTCAGCCTCGAGCCACCTAATGATAACCACAGTCATAGCCAGTGTCAACCAGAACACGATGGGAATCTGCTATGATCACAAACTGCAACTTTAAGATCAATGAGACATTGGCGGACCCTACATTGTCTTAAGTGTTGAGTCAGAAACTAAAACATCATCTCCACACATATAAGACCATAAGATGTAGTATGTGCCAATTGACACAGCCAACAATATAAGATTGACTTTTTTATTAATTTTGCTGCTTGCTTAACTGCCTGATCGGACTGTTTTCTGTGTACTTTTACAGCTTGGTTAGTTGCCACTGTCATCTTTGGCTTGCTCACTAGGAGGCGCATACGCTTTTTTTAATTATAAAATGTATTCTTTTTTTGTATGCTTGGACAGGTGTTTCCATGTGTTTGTATATAGTTTATAATATTTATTTTGTGTTTACTATATTTTCTTGTCCCACGTAATGTTGTCGGCATAAGGGAAGGGGTTGTGAAGAAGGCTTTGGAGAGAGTGAAGGGAGGAGATGCAAGAGTGAACTAGTGAAGAAATAACATTTTGTGAAAGCAAAAGTGTCACGGATCGGTCAGGCTCTCTTCCCAACCAATCTCAGCGCTCTCCCTCTGGGTGAGTATTAATCACCCGCACCTGTCCCTCATATCCACTGTCATTAAGCACCCTTCATAAACATACATCTCAGTCACATTCACTGTCCGGTCTCGTTAACACGTAGCGGACTCACCCTGTTATCGTATACAATTTGATATGTCATATACTGACCAGTGTTACTTACCTGTGATTCCCAGTCAAAGAGGTGTGTGCCCATCCGTTTCCTGGTGTTCATCTCTCCGTCTCTCCACGCCATCCTGTAGACAAAGAAACAAAGATTCCGGCTTTCCGGAATCCACTGTTCTACTTAAACATTGTATATGTAAGAGTCAAAATATATTTTTATTTATTTATTAATTATAATTATTTATTATTTTATACTTTATAATGTTATACTTTATACTAATATCTTTACTCTTCTTCAACCTTTGCAATGCCAAACTGTATGTGTGTGTTTCAGTAGTATGTGTTCCCTTTCAGGAACTCGAGCTGCGTCGGAAAACGCTATGGGAACGCCATCAGCTTATATGCGCTCTGAAACACCTGTCGCACAAAAAATTACGGGGCGCTTACGTCACAGGCGGGGTGACGTCACGACCAGGAAGCTATAAAAGCACGTGCGTTAGAGCACGTCACCAGCTTTGTTCATTCAGCGAAGCGCTCTATGTCATTTGTCTGTCTTACGTCTCTTGTTTAGCTTTGTAGAAGTTGTCTTACGTGATTTTGTCTATGTGTATGGAAGATAAATCATGCCAAAAGCTAAGAGCAAGAATGCTAAGGGCGAATGCGAGCAACATTTCAGGCTGTGTGTTCCTCCCTGCCCGCGTTATATAACGGGTGGGGATACACACAGTCTGTGTGTTGTTTGTTTGGGA
>JAZGTK010015609.1:0-13126 GCA_036877625.1 Ambastaia sidthimunki
TTGAACTCACCCCAATCTGAAAAGGTCAACTGTACGAATGAATTCTGTCACACTGTGCTGTGTGGTACAGTAGTAAACAATAAATGTCATTACAGTAAACAGAACCTCCTTCCTGCCGAGTTTGGTCCCAAGTCTGCTTCAGTAAAGAATGTGCAGATGTCTTTAAATGAACAGTAGTTTGAATGTTTAGTTATGAATGCATCAAATAATTCCTGTGCATAGTGTAAATCCTATTTAGCAACCACATTTGAGTTTGCCAATAATATAAAATGTCACTGTATCACAGCATCAGATGAGATTCACTATAAAACTGAATCCGTCACAAAACTGTGGCTTTTATGTGTTTGTGACAGGTCCAGCCGTCCTAAAGATGTGGTTTACTTTCAATTTGGTGGTCTGTTACAGGAAATATACAGCTGTTTTTTAGCAGATGATATGTGTGTCTTAGACATAGCTGACAATATCCTGTATTCTGTATGTCCAGTCATTGGTCAATTACAGAGTGTTTTATTTAGTTCTGTTCTATCCTACATTCTGAAAACATAGTCAGGTGGCACCATATAGTGCTTTTCATTGTTGCAAGTGCACATTCTTTGAGTACAGTACCCAGCATTTGTACAGTAGGGGTCCTGATTAAACATTACAGAGTGTCTTGACAAATTGTTGTAGTTGTTGTACTGTATTTCCTTCCATAATTCTTCACTGCGACAGATTCATACATCATATGTACCATTGCATATGTATCTGCATTCATTTTTGTGCTTGGTAGGATACTGTATACTGTGTATATTGTAATACCTAAACTTTGTTTAAAGACAAACTTTTTTTAATAGAGAATTTGATTATAGTTTGTGTGACAGGAGGCTGTGTTTAGAAGTAATGCTCACCTGGTTTTGAACAAAGTCAAGGTTTCCTATTAAAACACAATGGAAAAAGGACACTGAAGTTGACCTGCTTTGATATTCTAAGGCTTTAAAAAGCTCTATTGCTGTGCGTTTCCTTACTAAAAAAACTTTTAATTTAATTTGTCTTTGGTCTGAGTGACCCAGTCACAGCGACAATATTTGTTGTAATATTTTTATTCTTCTATAGAGGTTTGGGACACAAATCTCTGTCTACTTACCTGTAGCATTATGCTTCAGTATTAGAGAACAAATTTACTGTTATATTTTGCTCCTAAACCCATTTGGGAAATATTTCAAGGGATCAGTGACAATTTGTTGATTCACAATATTCAATATGTTTGTTAGAAGACAAATTTGAGAAGCAGCCACAATCTTTTTTTGTTCTTCATCTAATTTTATCATTGTCATTGTGAAAAACAATATGTTAAGGAGCATTTTTATTTTGAATTTTTGTTCCTTTGAAAATCATAGATAACAAAATACAAGAAAGAACCGGTTCCATTTTAGCCAGACATTTTATTTTAGGACACCCTATGAATAAAGACCATTCACTTCTTTGATCTGTGGCACTGGAAGACTGGTCTCTATCTTGCAGGAAATCTAGTAGTCATGGATTTAGTACGTTTTCAAGAGCTATATCGACCGCACTGGTGCCAGGCCTTTCTGAAAGCACAGACACTTCATTACTGTGGGTTGCTATGTGGTTGACAAGATGACAGATTAGCATGTTTTCTGTTGAGCTGCCCTGAGTCCGCTCTCCTCAGGCCAAAGCTGTATAAGCAAATTATCAGATTTTTTTTTAGATTCCTTTCAGGTTCGTGAGATGCAGAGCTGAGATGAGCCTTTACCAGCTAGTAATAAGAATATATTTCAAAAGTGTTAAAGGTGCATTGAATAACTTTGACCAATTTTAAAGGGTTTGAGACATTCACATGTAGAGAATTCCCATGTACCTGTGACATACCCAGCTCACAGGGAACATTCTCAGAATGTTAGCTAATGTTCTCTTAAAGTTCTCTCAACATTATCAAAAAGTTTGTGCAGTAACATTTGTAGAATGTTTTTTAATGTTATATCAAATATATCAAAACATTATTATGTAGCTTGTAGAACGTTTTACGGAACACTGCAGATTTAAAAAATGTTTGAATAACATTCTTAGAACCAAACAATAATGTTAATTCAACGTCTAATAAAGTTTGACGTTTTTGGTACTTAATTGAAACGTTAGGGAATCGTTCTTATGACCTACAATTGTTAGTTAATAGGCACACCCGTTTAAGAGTTGTTGGTGCACATCACGCATGTGGAGTCTGTTTGACATCAGAGTTTGTGATTGGCTGTTTTTCAAATGGCATTTGTTTTTTGTGATGCTGCATGAATGCTGATCATTCTGCCTAAAATTCATCACCATTGCTTTATTTGACAGCCAACTTTATAGCTTTCCAACCCAAAGTACTTGGTGAATGAACAAACTGACCAGCCAATCAGATTTCTTACCATCCAATTATTTCCTTTCTTTCTTTATTAGGTCTTTGTGATATAGTCGTGTGTGAATCCCCATGTGCATCACACAGAACATAAGCTTCACAGAACAGAACAGAAAGCTCCACATAAGCTTCTGCTTTTTCCCTTCATTTATCCTGATGTGAAACCGCATCTTCATCATCGCCATCTGAGTACCTGATACGACCGTCCCTGGTACTCAGACACAACATTTTAGGGCACAGCATCACCCGAACAGCCCGACATGCACCAGTGCTAATGGTGTAATACTGTAAACAATGATCATTTTTGATGCCTTTCAGGTCATTTGGACAAAACAAACAAATGGATAAATAAATAAATAATTTACAAAATGTAATGGACAGAGATGTTACTTATAAAGGGAAAGATTGTCTCTCTTAAATTCTCCTTGAGTTATGGGACAAGTTTAACTAGAATTATTGGCGTAATTATAATTTTAAAAATAATCTTATAACACATTTAACTAAAGAAAGCCGTTCACATTTGAAGGTAAATTAATATTTAAGTTTCAGTGACATTATATTGTGATAAGAGTGAAATTAAAGCCAGATTAATGTTTGCTTTAAGGTCTATCCAATGTGTGGCTTTCTCTGCAGTCTGTTCTTTAACAATTAAACTAGAAAATCTTCAAACGCAAAGAAACTTTTTTTCTTTTCTAACTTTTCAGCGCTTTAATTTTTGCACAATGCGCAAATAATTAAGCCAAATGGGAGTGGGATATTTCCAGTACCATCAAATAGTTGTTTAATTGATGTTGTCAAGTGAGGTATGACCTGATTAACCGGCAGTAATGATGGAAGGAATAACCTACAGAGAAAAGCAGCACAAAGATGTTGGTTTCCTGGGAACATTTGCCAGTTTTAAACATTCAGTATTTTAATTATATTGCCTTTAATGTGTCATCTGTCATTTTGGCACTGTGGTATGACTCGTGACATTTCCCCGTCCCTCTATTATTTTAATAACTGCTGTTCTCTCGTGGGATTAGAGGATTTTTCAGCTGAAGACCTTTAATACGGCTTGAGCTTTCGCTCCAGATCTCAAGGAGCATCTTGAGAAAAGTGAGAAAGGTGCTTGGGAACATCAATAAGCCTTTTGTTTCCCTAGTTACATTTTAACTCTGTGATTTATGGTGTCCAGTAGTCGACATGGTTTAAAAGACTTTTTTAACTATTCAGTGTATAAACACACACGCACACATTAACTTTAAAGTACTTTAAAGTATACTATATTTATATATTAAGTTATATAAAGTTATATATTTATATAACTTTGACTTTCCACAAAAAAAAAACATTTTCTTTAATCCTAGTCTTTTTGTCTGATTATTTCTTCTTTATTATGTTAGGACAGATTGGGGGTTTGAGGGCAGAAAGGCCTTTTCTTGGTGCCATTAGCTTTGAATCTGAAAAAGTGATTACAAAAGAACATCTCCACACCCTTGTTCTAGATTTGAGGCCCACAGATGATTATTATTTCAACTCTGTGCTAATTGCAGGAGCCTCACACCAATGCAAAACAACATATACAGAAGCGAGGAGAGAGAGGTATGGCAGCTCCTTCACCAACAAACAACTTCTTTCACATGCGATTAATGGAGTGTTGCTACAGCAACAGAGGTAACGCAGCGTTGCTTGCAATTATCCTGCAGTCAGGAGGAAAGTTCCAGCTAAACTAGATGGTTAAAGGATGGGACTTGTGTTATTGCTTAGAATACTGATAAATAATGAGGTTTAGAAGTTTTAAATTGTCTGTAGGAAGGTTTTTTTTGGTGACTCTTCTGTCCATTTCTTTGTTCTCAGTATATTTATTCTTGTTAGGGCTTTCGGTGTCAGTGTTTTCTAAATTTGTTGGTAGATAACGGCGTTTTTTCCCCTGCCGTCTATTATTACATCCATACATACAGTATACATGAATAAATACATGAGTTCATGGCTGTTGAATTACAGAAGAGTCTCAGCATTTGTTTTCTGTGTAAGTTAAGCCATTTGTGATGCTGACAGTAATTGTTGAGGGAGCATTACATACCTCTTTGGTAATTCTGGTAAATGTGATTAACACATCAAACGGATCATTGTCAAACATGGCTTTTCGGATGTTAGAAAATGGACCCGCCTCCATAGCTTGGAAAAAAAGGAAGAGGAGAGATATTTTATACACTAAAGGCACAAGTGACTAGTCACCCTGCACAGCTATGCCAACTGTTATGAGGAATTATGTTTCTGATAGACAGAAGAAATAGAGTTAGTCCTGAGTGATCCTAAAATTGATTCTTTTCCACTGATCTCATTTTTGAATTGAGAGTTTATTTCTGTATTTCAGAAGTACAGCACACTTCATTAAGTACAGCACATTTAAAGGGATAGTTTACCCTAAAAACATTTTCCATGGTTTACTCACCCTCATGTCATTCAAAACCTATATGACTTTTTCTGTTCTGTGGAACACAAAAACGATTTTGAGAAATGTCTCAGTGGTTTTGTGTCCATACAATGAAACTCTTGTTTGGTTACCACTACAAAATATCTTCATTTACATACGTACTACAAAATATCTTCATTTACATACGTACCACAAAATATCTTCATTTACATACGTACTACAAAATATCTTCATTTACATACGTACTACAAAATATCTTCATTTGTGTTTCTCAGAAGCAAAACAACAATGTTTGAGGGTGAACTGTCGCTTTAATCACGTTTGTGTGATTTTTGAAATGGGTGGAATAGACAACCACCAATTTTTCTCCTATTGTGTTTAACCGAAAAAATAACAGCATGTTGATTTGTATGAATGATTGAGTATTGGATGAATGATTCAGTATTGAATTGTGTTAAATGAGTTGTTTTGTATGTTAGATTATGTAGTACACTGAACTGAGGAGACATTTCTACAGTGAGTCTACAACTGAGAAACAGCTACAGGATGGTGGGGTACATGATTAAGGAGCCTGTTGTAAAATGTTCAGTATGGCGTTCAGTGCTTCAGTAATACCCTTTCATTTATGCTGTGAAAGCTGTTATTCAGTTCCTGTAATAATTCTTGAGCCTGGGAAGCAAATTAACAATGGACAGCTGAATGTGGTAACAAGATAAGATGATAAAACAGCCCACATACAATATTTTAAAGGTTGCATTGCTTTTGTCAATGCAGGGACTTATGTAACTGTTCCTAAAAGGTGAAGATGGTCATTTTGCTTTTTATTTTTGGTTGTCAAAATTCTCCTATTCTAGCTTACTGGACAGAGACACCTACAAGAAAGTCATTCACAGGTTAATTTGTCTAAAAATTGTAAACCTGAGTTCTGTGGAGCTTTCAAAATATTGCTTTATTTATAAGACAATCTAACCCTGGTTGGTAAAAATCAATGGTGTACATTTGAGATGAGACTATATGACATTATATGACTATATATGGGACTATATGACAATGGCATTGTTAGGCCAATTTCTGCACTGGTGGCAGAAATTCAAAGATTGATGCTGAAATGGGCCCAGAATAGCTGCAGCTATTGATTTAATGTGATTTAATTTTAACACCTGCCTAAAAACTCAGAAAAGATATTAAAGGATATCTAGAGATAAATAGATCCTATAAGTTCTAGAAATATTTCACAGTTTGTTTTTTGACTTCAGACTAATGAAACTCATGTTTGATTAATTTGTTAGATTAATTTTGTAGTTGTATAAATGTATTCATTGAGTAACACAGCCATATTTGTATTCAAATAAGAACATGAATAATCAAAATGGTTCAGGGTTATAGTTCAGGTAGGAGAGGGAGTTTTATAAATGTATACATACATTTGCATATGCAGGGTTTTGTTTGCATAATCTTTTACTACAGACACAATGCTAAATGTAATGTATGCACCACCTGCTCTGTAGAATAAGCTTGTGACATAACCAATGAGGACACATTCATTCTTGACCTACAGTAGATAATTAAAATGGTTGAATGGCTAATTAAAGCTTTACTAGAGCCTTAAGATATCTAAGAAATCTAATATATCATCCAGGTCTATTGTAAATTTAACTCCACACATGTTTTTAGCTTTCATTTGACTAGATTTGTTGTTCTGTGCCTGTGTTTTTACATCCGTGAACCGTTCGGTGTGGGTCATAGCAAAGATTTAATGACTCTTTTAAGTCTGACTTTAATAACATGCTTGTTCACCAAATTCATGTAAACGACCATTTCTCATACTCTGTTTTTCAGTCATTCTTCTATCCTGACTAGCCGTGGTTGTCAAAACCGTGGCTGTATGCTGTAATCAGACTTCTTTTTCAGTAGGTGTGTTGGAGATGGAAAAAAGAATCTTAAAGTCTTTGAAAAGTTGAGATCAGTCGGATAAAAGGAAGGTTTCTTTCATCATGATATGTTGGCTGCTTTGATTGACAGTTACCTGCTTGGTTGATCTAAGGGTAGACTGTCATTGAGTTTTCTCTGAAAAAAGTGTGCAGAATTACATGGAGAGAGAGAGAGAGAGAGAGAGAGAGAGAGAGAGAGTATGCACCGTATTTCTTCTTTTTTTTAATTTAGTGACGATAAGCAAGAAATCATAATCATTTTCATCTGTGAGGATCTCAAAGGCAGTCAGTGCGCTCCAGATGCATTGCAGCATGCGATTGGTTGTTTGGGCATGGGTGAGGGCAGGGATCTCTTTTAACCAGACCACTGACAAACAGCATAAAGTCTGGTCCACATTGAAGCTTATTTTGTCTATTAACAGTGTACTTTTACTGTTTAATAGTAAATAAGGAAGTGGAAAACTTTGTCTGTTGGCAGTCGGTTGTGAAAACACAATCAAATTTGCTGAAATGAAGTGACTTTGTAAACTGACCTATTTTTTAAATTTAAGATTATTTCGTAAGCGTAAATGTCAAATTTTATATGCAGATATATAGAGCTTGCTTACATTCTACACCTAAAATTCTAAATATCTTTCAATGCCAATTGCCTAAAAATTGCCTGTATTTAAGTGAGAAATGTCGTGGTTATAACTTTGGATGTGATACTAAAAGATTCATGATCATTCAGTGTGGCATCTATTCCACAGTCCAGCATATTGTGCTGTATGTTGCATTAACACTTAACATTGCAATGCAGTGTTCGTCACTTTCCGTATAAATAACAATATATGATGATGATCACAGACTACTCTACAAACTCATTATATTTTAAATGCATCCTATTTAATACTATTGCTTAGGGAGTTATGGAGGAAGTTAGTTAGAGGAAATTGTACCATAGGGTATATTTTCTTTACCAGTTTATGAATTCTTGGTGATGTAAGGTACCATAGTGTACATTTTAAATTAAATGGTTTTAATTTTGTAATATATACTGGAAGTGACAAACTGGATCAGAGTACATGGAAAATGATCAGCCAGCCGTAAATACTGTTCTGCAGAAACTCTTGGGTTTTTTTTAACCATTAAAGTGAGTCATAATACTGCCACTGTACTGAATTCGCCCAACCGGATGTTCATTAAATGATTTCTATTTGTGTTCCACAGAAGAAAGTAAGCTGTACGTGTTTTCAACCACCCGAGGGAACTAATCATGTAATGCAGCCTGTGGTGGTTTTCTTATTCGAAACAAGTGAGCATGAAAAAGCAAAAAGCATTTATGAAATAAATTACTAACTGACAAATATCAAGTATGTGCTATACATGCCACCTTCTTTATGATCCTGTTGCATCATTTAAAAATGTACTTGTCAGAGCAGAAGTAAACATCCTCTATATAGTCACCTGCAGAGTTAATCGTGTGTTCAAGGCATCACTCACAGCAGCTGCTTATTTTGAAGTTTCATTCCCTTTAATTTGAATACAAATGAGTGAACACGTCAACACCGATTAAACAATGGAACCAAATGCTCCTGGGGACTGGAGTGTTTTCTTAGATCTGCTTGACTTAATAAGAAGCCATTTGGAAGAAGAGAAACAGTGCTGACGTTTGTCTGAAGCAGCACTTATGGTTCACTAATAATTTTTGAGCAGACGTTTGCCAAAAATGCTTCAGATCACATAGAAACCATCTCTTAACTTAGCTTAACTTAGTTTTGCCTTCTATTTTTAATTCTAGGTGTACAAACTCAAAAATGACTATATATATAAGGTACATGTACAATATATATTAGAAATATATAATATTTGACCTACAGAATCAAGAATGAGATTAATTTTTGTGATGTCACATGAATAATAAATGGATGCATTCTGCATTAATTTTGGCTATGAAGTGCGTCAACAAATCTCTGCAATATTTATTTTGCAGATTTAATGGAGACAACCGCAGCTCTTCCGGAGAGAGCGCAGAAATGTTATTCCAAAAGCCAAACTGCTACAGTAATTTACATTGTAATGAGAGCTAAAGCATAAGCGTAAGCGTAGGACTGTTGTTTGTGCAGAGTTTGTTTTCTGCTTGCCACTAGAGCTAATTTTAGATGAATAAAGACTGTCATTTTATATTATCAGTATAGATGCAGACAAATCATGAACTACCCCACAGGCCAAAAGCAATTGTGGGCTTTTGGGCTTCAGCTGGGAAGACTGGAAAATCACTTTCTGGGATGCAACAGCGTGATACAATAAGAACAGTTGGAGTGCAAAGTGTTGGCTGGTCTGGAGAACATCTCATTGAGGAAGACAGTTGCTGCTAGTTTTGCTTTGTGCAAGATCAGGAACTTTGTTTTTATCTCATTAAACTTTGCATACTTTCTTCTCACTTCTCTTGTAATTTAGCCAGTTACTTACAGCAGTGTTTTTCTTTGCTTTTCATATGAAACAAAGCGGAAAACAGGATATTTTGCAGGGAATAACTATAACACAATGCTGTCATCCAAGAATAGTTTTCCTAGCTGAGGCCAAAGAAGTTTTACGGGACAAAAGGGACCAATGACATCTTAAAGGCTGTAAGAAATATCGAGTCCAGCAGGCAGAAACAGTGCAGGATAATGAAGTGGAAAGGCTATATACAGTTCATGAACACGTGATGTTACTGCAGTTACTTCTTCAAGCTATTGCTGGGAACAACTTTTGACTTTTTACAGCATCATTACAGAGTAAAAAATAACTGTAAATGTAGCATAAGACTGATAACTTTTAATCTGAAGTGCTTTGCATATTAAGATACATTATATGTCTGCATCATAAAAGCTAATCTGTCATGAGAAAGTATACGTACACTCAATCATGAGAGTTGTACTTTACAGTTCATATAATTGCAATTTTTGAATACATTTTCAGAACGGCTAACTTGCAACTTAAGTGTATTAATACAAACACTGGAAAAAGCTTTAATAAGTTACATAAGAAATGTGTGTCACTATGAGCACTTGATTTAAGAGCCGTGAGCAACATTTATTTTTAACCAACACTCATTGAATCAGGATTTGTGTGCGTTGATTAGAAATGAGTAAACTATATGGAGAGAGTGACATTCTTTAATTATTATGAGTTTTTTAGGTGTTTGTCTAAAGCTTTTGAGCTGAAATGAAATTTCTGCCCTGTAACCCCTAAAGGTCAAAGAAGAACAGACCCAATTATCACAGCCCTCGTCGTGTGAGGTTGTGAGTCAATTAGAAGTGAGTTACTGCTGTGTCAGTGAGTAGCACCAATCACACGGTGATAAACACACAATCAATCTCATGCATTTACAGAATGACTTGGAAACTCCTCCCTCTTGCAAACTCCTCCCCCTCCTGCAGCAAAACCAATTAGCAGATGGAATTGCAGAACTGGGGGTGGGGGGGCAACAAGTTGTTGTTACACTTTTTTAGCGGTTGTTTGTATTATGTGCCTCGAATTTGATGTAATATTTTTTTCACATTTGTCTGTACAAATTACAAAGTGGTTTATAAATCTGTCCGCTAGCGGTAAGAGTGGTTTGCTGAGGCACATTTCCTGTTAGAGCTGCTGGCTGTGGTGACAGCTGGTTTGTAAAAAAAACCTAAGAGCTAAAGTGCTTTATCATTTATCATCCTGGAATCTGACTGGCATTTCACAACAACAGGTAGATGATATATAATGCTAGAAATGGCTGAAAATTTCATATTCATATTCAGAGTCCATTACTCATATCTGTCGGTCTGTCTGTCTGTTGGTCTGTTCGTCCGTCCATATGTATGTACATCTGTCTAGCTATCTCTGTCTAAATCTATTAATCTTTATATCTCCAGCTATCTCACTAGCTAATTTTGTATCTCTATATCTTTAGATATCTCTCTAGCTATCTCACTATAAACTTCTAACTATCTCACTAACTATCTCTCTAGCTATCTCTGTATCTCTAGCTATCTCTTCAGCTATCTCTATACAGTATCTCTAGCTATTTCTATAGGTAACTTTGTATCTATGTATCTCTAGCTATCTGAATAGACATCTACAATGTAAATATTTTTCACCCAATGATGTAATTATATACTGTATTATAATTAACAGATTAATTGTAGATACAGAGGCTTCATCTCTCATTGCTTGTTTGTCTTTGATGTATCAAATACGATGAAAAGCATCAAGCAAATGATGGGTCTGCTGTGATCAAAAACTGATAGATAAATAAATAAAGAAGGCTTCAAAAATGTCAGAGCAGCGGAAGTAAATAAACCAACAATGTGTAATGAAAAAGGCAAAAAAATCTAAAAAGCAATATTAACTCTCCCAAAACAAGAGAAAAATAATTGCTGCGCTTGAAGTTCAAGCAGTACTGCTGACGAAAGGAGTCTGAAAGGAACATTCTTGCAGCAAAAATTCTGCTGAAGAACATGCAATAAAAGAAGCTGTAAAACCCCCAAATGATAAGCGGGTTTTAACTGTAACGGGTGTGCCCATTATAGTTAAAAGTCCACAATTAACATTTTGTTTATAGAATGAACTACTATATGTTTTTGTGAATGAATTATCTGAATTAAATATTCATGTTTTGGGTGTTATGATGCTACCTGCAGGGAAAAAAATGGCAGTAGATCTCCATTACTGTTGAATGATGGTCCACTTGCTTGATGTTAATATATTTACCGTAATCTTTACTTGTAGTTGCATATTGAAAGCTGCGCTTTTCTTATGCGTTTATACATGCATTTATGATTTATGAAAAGCATGAAATATCTGCCTGATCTTGAGGGACATAGTCCACTTAGCTGTTTGGTGTAATTACCTTATGAGAGTATACATTTTAATATTTACTTCTAAGGTAGTGTCAAAAGTTTGAGAAAGATGCTGTGAAAATAAGAGCTAATGAGATATGGTCTGATGTAATGCTAAAGAGAGACTGGAGCACATATCAGCTAATATATAAGAAAGAACTGCAGACATAAGAGAAAACAAGTCAAGAAAAAAGCTCCTAAAAGTTGAGCTATAACCACATGTGATATTTTTAAAGAGTGCACGCAGTCCTGATCCTTTTTTAAATCTCTTCTAATTGGATTGCCTATAAATTGGTAGTGTTTCATTGTAAAAGCTGATTTATTTGGTAGAGAGAAATGCTATGACACATGCCCAGATTTTCCACACATGAGTCTCTCTTTCTTTATTGCCTTTACCAGCTTAACAGACTTTTAAAACACCCAGAAACATCTTTGTGCCAGTTAGATACAAGTCTTGCATTAATTGGGTGATGGGAGGGTATTAGAACAACCAAACATATGCTTTCAACAACTTGTCAATTACAACAGTATAAAAGACAAACATTTATTCTTTACATCAAGTATCAACATGAATAGTAGGTTTAATATCACTGTCAAAGGTTTTAATGGAAAGATCTGACAGAATTATACAGGATAAGCAAAAGATTCTTTTTAACTTTGTCAGTGTGTGCTTAAACATCTTTTAAGGTGGTGCGTTTTATGAAGGTCATTGCTTACATAGAAAGGAAATGAATCTGAAATAGAAGATGGTTTTGGAATTGTCATGAAATTTGAACTGGAACTGCTTCCTTTCCTCTGTGTTAATTTAAATGCAAATCCTAAATGCAAAGAAGCAACTGTAGCACAAAGAAGGCTGGAATCCAAGTGTAAAATTTCCAAAGCGGAAAAAGATAGGTTCTTCCAGACTTTTTGGTTGCTAAAGATGCAAGCGCATGCCGAATGAATCCAAAATAGAGTGTATTTGACAAAAGCATTCTAACAAAAAAGCAATAAATATGCTAATATTGTTCTTTGAAAAGTATTTCTTTTACAAATGAAGGGTCAAAGTGTACTATTATCTGCATTATCTTGTTTATTCAACTCAGATGTAAGGAATATCACATTTATTTGTGTTTCAACTGTTGTCATCCCCTATATATCTTTTATTCACCTAACATCTTTCAAAAAGTGGTTAGACGATCTTTTAAGTGTTCTGGGCTACTTTGGAACCATTTCAAAGCAAAATGTGGATCTTTAACGGCACAATGTGTGCGCTCAGTATCTAAAATGCTACAGCAGTGTCGTGCCATTGTCACTTCAAAGAGATTGAAGCCAGCTGATAACGGTTATGCTGAATCCTCAGAGCTCTGCTGTATATCCAGTGTGCTGTGTGAGAAAGTGTGTTGGCGTTTTGCTCAGCAGGATTCCTTTTCATGGCGGTTCAACATATTTTTTAATACATATTTAAAGGATGTGTTTTTTCTTTATTACTACACTATGCAACTTCTGTTATAGAATGGTACTTTAATACCTAAATTCCATTGAAATGTAAAATAATTTG
>JAZGTK010015610.1:0-13126 GCA_036877625.1 Ambastaia sidthimunki
GTAATCCATAAGCCTCTGGTATACTGAGAAGATGCTACAGAGAATGAAAAAAAATCTCATCCAAATAATTTTCTTGCCCCACAGGCAGTTACATGCAAATACGAGATCAAAAGCATGTTGATGAAAAAACGGCAGATTGGTGTGAATATGATCAGAGGCCACAAGAGGAAAATGACGCTGATCTTCGCTGACCAGGAATAGAGAGAGAGAGAGAGAGAGAGAGAGAGAGAGAGAGGTGTGGAGTCCAGCACATGAACACAAACCCACAGCGTCTTTGATCAGTACACACACATTCCTCTATGTAGGTTAAACTTCCCACGTGAGGATGTAAAGATTTCATACTTCTGAACACACCTCTGAACACTGAGGTGTGTTAAGAGTTCCTTTAATATCTGTGAAATGTACATACTGTATATCAAACATAAACTTTAATGCACAGACATAATGAAACACTATTTGGAGGAGAAGATAAAGACTGTGTAGTCACGTGATTAATTGTGCCGTGTGAGTTTTTCTTTTAATTGAAAGATTTATGCACGGATAATTTAATAAGTCGTACGTTTGAAATCGTATTAATGTGATGTAGCAGGGCGCAGCCAAACTGCGTGTTTGCTGTCAGACACCAAGAAAGGGGGTTAATTTTGCTTTAGAAAAGATATTTGCTTTAATCTCTAAGGAGTCGCGCCATTTAAATCCCACCAGCTATCCAAAGACATCCAAACGCGCGGCTGCCATTTCAACACCGGTCAGCAGAACTGATGAAAATCCGGCTTGGTTTGCATTCGTTCTCACTTCTGTCTGCCATAAGAACAGAAGTTACAGCACTGAATATAAAGCTTTCACCCATCTCAGTTTCTCCCCGTTTTTGTGCACGCATGCGCGCAAGTTGATATCCTTCATTACTGCATGCGTTTAAAGCGAGTGCCCATCACCTGTAATCTGGTTTACTTCATGCAAGAATTAGTATGTATATTTCATGCAGAAATTTCTTTTCATCCCTCTCGTCTTAATGGCGATGAACGCACCGGGCGAAGCGCGCACCGAAGGTTGCCATCGAGTTATTCACTGAATCTGATGTATGCATCTCTATTCTTTTATTTATATAAAACTAGCAAGCCGTCCGATATCGCGATATTAATAATAGAAGTGGATCCACTTTGATTAGGCCCGCGCGCATATTCAGCGTTACAATTAAATCTGGTGATGTGAAGTAGAAATGACACAGTAATGAAGCGAGCCGGCGAGCCCGAACCCAGACTGTCCAACATCATTAACAGATATCACAGATGAGCTGTAATTACACCCAGAACACTGAAATGTCATTAAAAATCTGCAGTAAGTGATTTAACCCACTGTTTCTTACCAACCCCTGTTTTTTCCATCTTCCACTCCAAACCCAGAAAGTTCATCTTCAGAAGTTCAGACCTACAACCAGATCCAGTCCAGCGTCTTCATGTCATTTTAATGTGCCGTGTGTCTGTGCTGGTGGCATGTCAGTGAAATGCCTCTTTAATACATTCTGATGAATTGGCAATTAAATCTTGTGTTGATTTCAGAGGTCAGACTGAAACTGATAGCGGTGAAACTCAGTCCTTATTTAATATCTGGTCTTACATTTTGATCGTAGATGCGGGTAAAATGTTTAATAAACGTTCATTTATGAGATTAGACGAGATTTGATTCTGCATGACATCAGTGTTTAAAATCCCTCTTTTTAGAGAATATGTGTTATTTAAATTATTTAAGATAAAAGCAAGATTTTTTTGTATTATAATGCGTGTCGTATGAAAATATATACACTGCTGCAAAATTAATCATTGTCTTTAAACATGTTTTATAATTTCTTTTTATGTGTAAATTTAAAAATCCTTTCTTCTTTTTTAAATCTAATTAAAAAATTAAATTTGATTCTGTACTGTCACGCATTCTGCTTAATTTTATCTAAGCGTGTGTTATGCGCGAGCCCACACATTTATTAAAATACATTTCAGTATTTTGCAAATGCCCGTCATACAAACAAGACAGTTTTAATACTCTAAACATCCGCAGAAATTCGTGCATTTTAACTTCTGCGCATCTTTAAGCGGTTTAGTGATGTGTGATATAATGTGTCGAGGGTTTTGTGGCTGTGCAGAAAAGCCCATCAGTAATGGGGCCACAGTCAGCTGAGAGGAGACAGGCGGGTGTACACCAGCAACCCTGAGGAGAGACGGGGGTCTGAGAGAGAGACAGATAGACAGACAGTGAGAGAGAGAGAAGGAGAGAGAGCTGTCCAACCCAAACGTGCCTTGCAGCTATGCAATTATTTTTAGCAGTGTGTTCTAATATCAACTCGAGAGCAATGCAAATTATTTAAGACGCAGTTTTTTTGGGAGCCACGGTTATAATAATGATGAACTCAATTAGCGTTGCTTGCGCCTCGGACTGTGTAGCGGGTGATACCGGCGCCGCGGGCGAGTCCTCCCCGCACACAGCGCACAGTGTCAGGGCTGAGCGGAGAGCCCAGTGCTGGTTCCGAATCTATAAACCCAATTCAGTTCTGTTTGGAGATTTTCAGCTTGTGCTGTTTCGTGATGTCTTTTTAAACAAATTCTGCTTGTTTATGTACATGCAAACTGACTTTTAAAGAGAAATTAAGTTATATCACCAAATTTAATACATGTTCTAATATTAGTTATGATAGAAAATAATTAGAATCAAACGTCAGTATACATACATGAGTATACACATGCATGTGCAAATGTACACGTGTGTGTGTTTGTACATATTAAAACACAAATATTCCTACAACTAAAAGTAATGTTAGGCAACAAGCTCAAGCAAACATTTTTAATGGATGAATTTATGGCGCTTAAACCCTCCAAATGTTGTTGCCCGGCTTGAAAGCCCATCTGTGTGTGAGAGATGTGTTTGTATGTCTTATTTAAGGGGAAGCTGACAGCCAGGCACAGATGCTAATGATAACTCCCAAAACAACACACAGTAGCCGCACATGTCAGTAGATGTCCAGGCCACCAGTGCATGTTTATAAGACAACGTTACTGAAACATGACAAGCATCTCAGTAAGTTCTCCGCATAGGAAACAAACGCTGACCTATTTCCTCTCCGCGAGTCCACGTGCGCGCGGCTTGCACCAGTGTCGCATTGTTTTATTCATTGCTGTGTAAATAACTCTACTTTATGAAAAGCAGTCTGTGTGACTCACATATACCTCTAACCACAAGCCATTATTATTTCATGGCCTTTGAAAGAGGGGTCTGTAACGCGCCGCACGCTTTAATGTCTGCGCTCGCTCTGATGTTGCGCGGTGCGCGGTGGTCTTTGTTGCGCGTCGCATGGCATCCCTCGCTTGAATTCACAAACACTTCCATGTGCATTAAAAGCGCAGAAGAACACTGTCCTGAGGGGAACCACGGAAACTGCGTGCGTAACTGTACCAAACTGCAGTCCTCTGAACGGGAACTGGGGTGCCTGGAAGGTGGGCCCTGATTGGTCGATAAAACCAGCCAAATTCCTTCCAGTGACCAACGGGGTCCTGCTAAACGATGTTTTCTATAGGGTCAGTTACTTGGTCTTTTTGGTTAAGTTGAATCCCTTTGGAGTAGAAGGCCACCGATGGGGCGGCCCATCAGTCAAGCTAAAAGTGTTCTGAATGAAAATGAGCGCTGGGGTTCAATGACGGCCTGCCTGAGCCCTGCCCGTGACTTTAACAAGTTAAGACTTTGCTTTCACTATTTTACACGCCTTTTTACAATCTCTTCCAAATTTGTGGTCAGCGCACTTCAATTTCAAAGGCAGAAATGAGGTTAAATCACACCTGTCTGCAGTGACCCCGAGTGAAAAGTGCCGTTTCTTTGGAAAGAGGTTGATTTGTTTGATCTGAATGAAAGTAGGGTAGGAAAAAAAGATAATTTAATATCCATCTACCTACTGTGACTTAATGAAACATAATATTTGTCATTTAAAGCTTTTACTGTTAAAATATATTCTATCCAGGTTTAATATTCAGAGACTTTAAGTAAATATTGCTGTGTTTGTAAAAGTCTGACAGAGAAACGCTGCCTCAACTAATGGATTGAATTTGTTTGTCCAACCAATGAAAAAGGAGGAGCCGCCTTATAACAGTCCAAACCTGTGCATCTCTCTGCTATACAGTATGCAAAAATAGCCTTTTAAAAAACAGTATTAATAATGGAATAGTGGAACAATACCTGAATGACTTGATGCATCTGTGGATTTGAAAATGTACAACCAGTGGACAGTTAAGAAAGGTTTTCATTCGTATGTTCAGTTGATGGAAACCTGCTCCTACACATCTCGTTACTATTATCCGAAACACCCAGTGCAGACAACCCGAATCTCTCTGATCATTTAAATCACGTGTGTTCAAAAAAAGAGACTTAACCAGGAGTTAAAAACAGGAATGACTGACTTCTGGTTTACACGACAAACTTTCATTTTCACACAGAGCAGAACTTGTTACTGAAGCACAAGCACTGATACATTATTTTGCAATTTCATTTGGTGACGCTAGTGGCGCATAAATTAAACAAGCATTTGATATTTGATGTTACGCAGAATGTCTCACGCTGTGCATTATTTTACGCGAATAAATTCCCCCGGGCTCCTGAAGCCACGCGTGCAACGCGCACCAGTAAACACCGAACACACTGCAACTCGACTGGAGGCCGGAGACCAAAAGAACAGAAGAAAAACGCACGACAGATGCGCCATTTCCCCACAGAGGTCAGACTGTTTTCCCGAACAGTCTTTTCAAGTAAGTCGTGCTGCGCCACGGATCAAAGCTGTGGATGGAGAACACGGGCCCCGTCCATTACGCGCACCACGGCCGGCACGGGGAGCGCGTTTCCCCTCATCTAAACAACACTCTGGGTACCGCGAGCGGGAACAAAAGACGTGTAGCTTAGTTATTAAAGTTTTAGTGTTTTTTTGCATTTCTTATTCGAGCGTTTTTGAGTTGCTGTGACGAATTCCTCCATGTTGCATAAAAGCAAAACGCAGCCCGAGTTTCGCAGGCTGCGTCTTTGTAGAATAAAAGATATATGCGCACAAAAAAATAATAACTCCCCGATGCTGGAGGTAGACAGTTGCTTTTCAAATCCTAGTTTTGGTCCTTTATTTTATTTAGCAGTGAAAAGCCATGGATACAGAAAAAATAACGTCCGATACAGTTCTGAATCGTGACCTGTCTCCAGAAATCGTTAACATACGGACACAGTACACACGGTAATGGAAAGTATCAAAAATGAGTCTCGATTCGAAGAAACCAAATAAAAAAGCAAAACAAATAAAAGGTTTTCACCAATTACATAAACATTTTTCTGCTACAGTCCCAATTTACTGTATACATCAGAAATGATACATGACGTAATGCGCTTCAGAACGTCTGCACAGAGTACAAGCAATAAATACACACAGAAACAGCTTTACAGCTACGCAACGCAGATGCAGGAAGAAGCAAAGCTGCTATTCTTAGCAAGCAATGAGAGAACAGTAAAAAGTCATGAAATTCAGAAAGAAAAAAACACTGATCTTCTTAAGCTTAGAAAAAAATGCCTGGTAAATTCATGTGTCCACCAACATTTTTTGTATCTTTTTACATAATATGCACAATTATCAAAATACAGACAAAATCAACGCAGAAAAAACCAGACAATTCTAAAATCTATTGGAGGAGATTTGCCCATCTGGAGGTTTTTCCTGGTATTATGTGCAAGCAACTGTTTTAAACATTTTTAACTGTTTTTTTTTTACAAAACCCATGCAAACTCTACAGGTAATATGCATTCTGTGACTGCGAGTTTCTTTTGTCCATCACCCCACCCTCCCCACCCAAACCAAAAAACCAAACAGTACAGCTGAGGTATGCACATTTATGTACTGTATCACCCATGTTTGTATTATATGTTTATTAATTCTTATTTCCAGTCCACCAAATGAATTTAGACATGCATTTTTTAATAACACAATATTCCCTTACAGGTAATTTTTTTACATATTCATTCTACAAATGTTTGGAGACAAACTATTTCAATGCAAACCATCCACATCTGCCTTTGGGAATGTAAACTGGCTGTTGGTGATGTCTCGCGTGAATCGAGCGGAAAATGTGTCGACGTTTGTGGCATTTTTTTTGTTCAGAAATTGTTGTGAAGAGGTAGAAGCTTTTAAAAGCCTTTTTTGGATACGTGGGAGAACCCTTTTTTGTATCTTGGTTTTCAAAGAGACTGCGTCCTCACATTTGGTGCGGTAAAGTTATGTCATCTTCAAGTCGATTTGCTGACTCTAGCAGAAGATGAGAAAAAAGCCTTGTTTCTCTGTCCAGCTCCTCCTCTGAGGGGAGCGCATAACTTATTAGTGTGAGTTTGTGTGATAAACTAGCAGCCAACCCACTGGTTTGGCACAAAACTGGAACAACTACACAGTTTCCACACACATAAGACAAACTTTGACATTATCAGTTACAATTCGGAGCAGTTATCAGTTTCAACTGGGTTTTCTGCAGTAGTATTTCAACAGAATAAAAGACTGCAGACCAAAAGAAAGATAGAGAGAGACAGACAGAGAGAGAAAGAGATGCAAAAAGAGGCTTTGTGTCATTTTCATCTTCATCTGATACAAGAGGCAGAAATCTGTGTAACTTTGGTTTGACTGAAAAAAGGAACGACTATTAAAGCAACAACCGCTTTTTCGATGACATCAGCAATGTTCAAATTAAAGCGACCAATCGCTTCCCGTTTGTCTATGTTAACCTCAAATAACCGCTTGCTACTTGTACAGCATACATGGTTTAACCACAAACCTTCCCATGATCCTTCACTAGCTGTGTCTAAACAGCCATAAATACAAGATAATTCTGAATCAATGGAGCAAACATCAGCTGGAGAAGAACTGATCTTTTCCAATGGCTCTTATTTGCTTTTACGATAGAACTGAGCCACATCGTTTCATATCGACTTGAATTATGACTTTTTTGGCTTCACTAGATATCTTTAAAGTTTGGTTCGGATATTTTTCGGTTTCGGCTCTTGAAGAAATGACGGATAGAAGACATCGGACGGTCACAATGAACAGCACACTTCACTAGGAGAAACAATGACAGGGTGGGTCACGCAAGTAACACAAATACAAAAAAGTAAAAAACAAAATCAGGATAAAAAAAGAGCATCACAATTATTTTCTGCATTTCCACTGATACACAAACGGTTATTTTGGTCATGATCTGCAAACAGCTGCTCTCTGCTCTGCTCAGACCACATGACAACAGCTGAATAACTTCCTGTTTCGTTTGTTACAGGGCCGAGCAACATCATGAGGTCAGAGCTCTCCATCGGTTAATCAAATTACATCAAAATCATTTTAATCTTTGTACAGGGCTAAAGGATACGATCCCAGAGGTTATCTGAAGGTAGTTAGTGGAAAAAAAGCTTCTCTTTGTACTAGTTAAAGTCACAGAGGCCTGACCAAAGAGTCTGGCGGCTTCTGTCTAAGCTATTGGCCGTTGACAGTGTTGGCTTTGGTTTCTAGCTGTGGCCTGTGACTCTTTGCAGGTAGACAAAGCTTTAGAACAAGTATGTTAAAGAGACTAAAAGAAAACGCAGAGACGTGTGTTTTCTTGTGTTTTGTCGTTCTCTCAGAATGGTGCTCGCACAAACAGTTAAGCTGTAACTTTGAATTGCATTTTGCCTTTCAGAAGACACAGAGCTAGTGAGACCGGAGACTTTTGTTTCTTTTGGACGTTTGCAACAGTCTTGGTACGGTGGTGTGTGTTACTGACATGATTTAAAAAATGCCATTTACAGTTGTTGGTGGCGCAAAGTGACTTAAAATGAACAGAAGCCATGTTGCAGGAGGCAAGAAAACAACGATGCAAAAAAAAAATTGAAAGAAAAAAAATACTGCTTTTTTGCCTTTTCAGAATTTTGTTGACATACAGGCAGTGACTAATTTTTGATACCACTCATGTGCAAAAAATAACAGAGCAACAATTTGAGTTGAACCAGCATTGCATCTAATATCGACAACTACTGTGGCTTGGATATTCACAAACTTAAAACGTATTTTTTGGCAGTATATGTGGCCGTTAGCTTTCTACAGAACGGACCCTGCTCCTGCTGAACTTGTGTCTTTTCGGTCCATGAGTCTTGTGTTGGTTGTGTGAGGTGGCCGAGCTGATTCAAATGAAATCTTGTCCTTTGTTGTTCTTTTATTTTGTTTTAAAACGCAGACGTTTCATGTCTGTCCGTCTGTGGTCCCTAAAGATCTGCCGTATAGATTTTCTTTGGGCCACTCTCCAGATGCATGCTAAATAAATACTCCTCCCGATTCAAAGTCTTATGCTTTTCTGTGGTTGTGGATTAGTGGAAGGGCGGGGCCTGAAAGGGGTGGAGCCCCAACAAAGAGGTGGGGCAAAATAGTCATTCCAGGTCCTCCGATAGGTTGCCCTCCTCAAGCTCCCTGTCATCATCCAGCTCAGGGCTGTGATTGGCTGTAGTCACCAGTGACATCGGACAGTCATCGTCGTCCAGGTTTAGTGGCTCCTCCTTGACGTGAACTGGAGGCCTGTAAATGATAAGAAATTATAAACATTTAGTGGAAGCTCTGATTAAAATTCTTCAATGTTGTGTTCAGTAAGTCATTAGCTATGCAAGTAAACTGGTCATTTGCGAGTTTAGCCCCACTACAATTGACCAATCAGAATAAAGTATTCTAGAGCTCCAGAACAGTTTCTAGAAATGTCACATGTACTGAAAAGGAAACAAAAAACTGTGACTCCGACCGTTTTTGTAAAGATCTACCAAAAATACAATCAATAAAAACACGTATAAACCAGAAAGCAACACCTACAGACCTGCACGAAAAACAAACTGAATTAGCTGGAGCTCACACACATTCCTTTAGCTCATTTTCAAGCTCGTTTTTTCAGTGTCATAAAACCGTTAACAGCAATTAAACGTCGATTATTGACGAAGGTAAAAACGCGACACCGGTGACAGTCAAATACGAGCTCTGCTGAAAACTTCACTGATGTACCTGCTATTTAAACGGAGGAAAAAAACAGCCGCAGCCCCATTATAAATAATGGAGAATTTTTCGTCCTCTTGCCCCTGAAGCGAGGGGGGGTTGTAGGGTGGGCTGGAGCGTTTTTTTATCTTGTTAATAGAAAGTGCAGGCCTTCATTAATATGCAGGGGCCGTGGTGGCACTTTTCAAGTGGGAGACATCCTGCAGCTAGACTCCACCATTAATCAACTTCAGACTGCCAGATTCTCTCGGACACCATGATCCATGTGTTTAACTCCAAATGGATGAATATCTTTACCGTCTGTCAATAAACGTATGGAAGAGAGTAAAAAAAAACACGAAGCGGTTTGGGGGAAAGTGTTTCCCGCTCCAAATCGCTGAAGAGAGAGCAAAAGTGAGGTTACTAATAAGAATAATAACTCTGTCATACACAAACAAGCCTCAACATGATGTCGGGCCTTATGTAGGGGAAGAGGTTTGTGCTACCATGATCAATCTGACAAAACCTAATTATTTCTGACACGCCGGATGCATCAGAAAATCCCACCGGACTGAGAGAGAGACCCTCCTTATCATCGAGTCTCTGTATTAGACCATGCCTGGCTTCTCTCTCTTGGGCTGCACTCATCAATGACAGAGAGAACTTTGAATATGAAAAGAATTTTAAAAGGTACAGATTACTTTAATATTTATAGCAAAATAGATTAATATTCAGACGTGGAGACGGATGCGTTGCTTCTGTATTTTACTGTGCAGTAAGAGAGAGAGAGAGAGAGAGAGAGAGAGAGAACTCCTGTGTGGAGAAGCCAAACTGGACCACCACAATGATACATTTCACAGCCTCAGGAAACACCTGCACATACGATTTTTCAGCAGCGCGAATTAAAAACTTCTTCCTTCCTTATTAAAGCAATTAATTCATGCGAAATGTCGCCTGCCTGTCAAACTGTGTAATCTTGGGTGAGGATATCCCATGATGCTTTGCTCTCACCGGCACGTTCACACGGAATTCCTAAATTTCATCAAATTTAAATTGTCATTATTTTCAATGTAAGTTTATTGCTGTTATTGCCATGGCAACAGTACTTTAATGTTAGTAAATATCTGTTTTGTCACGATAATGTTTAACGAGGCTATAAAAGATGCTGCTAACCGTCACCACTCACCTAACGTTCAGTCAGCCGCAGTTATCGTACAATAACAAACAGATACACACTTACAAATGTTACAGTGAGACAAATGATTCTGGTCAGTTCGCTGCTGCACCGGCCATTAAGCTCGACACGGGCCTTTACTCCTAACACACAGACACACGGCTTACAGCTTTCATTTGCATTAATTATAAATCAGCAGCGTGCTTGTGCGGTCGAGGAGAGAAATGATTAGTCCTCGCCCGTCCCTTCTTCACTGTATTAAGATGTCAGGAAGACTCATTTGGTGTTTAATGAAAGGCTGGCATGAGAATCTGTGCAGCTCGTGTCGAGACGTTTCTCTTGCCCAACGATCAAGACAATCTCTGTAAACAAAACCGTGTTTGTGTAATTGAGAGTTCTTGTAAAGGGTTTAATTTTCTTGAGTTTGATTGGTGAGCTGATATATTCTGCGGTCAGATATTTTGTGTAATGACCGTTAACTGTCCAATGGACAGTTTAGTGACCGTTGTTTCGTAGTTGTCGTGTATGTAAAAATCTCAAACTTAATATCGATTTATTTGCTTATGTTAAGTAGCTGTAATACTGTTTTTATATCCTGCACAAATCAAAGAAGCCATTTTATTTCTAATCTTGCAAAGAAAACAATTTTACACACAGAGAACATAACTGTGCTTTAATTTGCACGCTGGCTACATCATCGCCTGATAGCATTAACATGCTCCGAAAAACCTTCATCTAATCGCTCCCATCGCCATGTTGTGTTTCTCTCAGGGGAACTAATGTGAAAGTGTTGTTCTCTTTAGCCTCTTCATTATTAAACGCTGCCCAGGAAAAGCCACTCAAAAAACATTTTTCTTCCATTTCGGTCACAATGTAGAAGAGTTTCCCAGCGTTTATGTCCTGACGCCTCATAACAGAGACAACACGACAGAGAGACATGCAGTCAGAGCAGAAGAGAGAGAGTTTAAAAAACAGACTCAACTGTCCGTTATTAAAAGTTAAGTAACCTGAGGGAGTGAATGCACCGGGATTCTGTCTGGATCTCGGATTTGGCCCAGTTCAGTCAAACACACACTCCGATTAACACACATTTCCAGAATCCCTCTTGAAAGTACCGTGTGTTTTTAAAATAATTGGGTCTTTGGGTTAGTATTAGCAATTCTGCGGCGCCTTGAGAAAACGTCTGGTGAAAGGCAGGGACGACACGCGCAGGTCACGCGTGTTGGCGAGTGAGGCATGCGGCATGCTAACTGCCACCCTTAGCTTTCATACTGCTATCTTTGTCTTGGTAAACACAGCCATCCAACATGAGTGACATCACTGATTAGGGCGAGCACATGTTCTGTATCGCCTTTCCTCCGACCCACACTGCATTAATCTTTCATCAGCTCTCTCACTCTCTCTCTCTCCTTCTTTCTCTCTGCAAGCCATTAAAAAAGATGGAAAGGCAAAGATTTTAAAGTAATTAATGATATAGTTCGCTGCTAAATATTAATAAGGTTCTTGCATAAAATATAACATCTAAACCTCTGTGACGCAGACGGTGGGTAATTACAAGAGAATCTATAATTATGACAGCCTTCACTTTATACCTATTTATAGGTATGAGCCATAATCCAACAACCAAATGTACACTTAACCTCAGGGCGAGACAGATTTGTTTTTCTTGAGCCGTTGAGCTAGTGTACGAAGCTGAGACGCGCGGAGAAACCTTGTGAATATTCAAACCCCACCCAGTTTTACTGCCAAAAATACTGATCCAAAATAATGAAAATTATTATTACAATTATAATAAGATATAAAAAGACATAAAAATCAATTCTAATAATGGACATATTTAACTGAATCTGTTTCTTAACAAAAGCCACTTTCAAAGTCTTGTCAACATTCATTCATAAACATTAACCAAATTAAAAAAGTTTGTTTATATCTTCTAAAAAATTACTTTGTTTTGAGGTAACAAAGGTCGTGTGGACGGAGAAAAATAATATTCACAATCCAATATATATAAATAGCTAAAATCAAACCCTGTCCTGCATTATTTCCTGCTGAATATTCAGTCACGATGCTGTTTTGTGTCTTTATTTTAAATATAGTGTCACGTGTGTGAACTCACAGGTGGCTGTGGGGGGAGTAGCCGGGGCTGCTGTGTCCGTTGGTGTCCAGGTGATCCAGCGAGCCGTTGAGATCTTCGTGTGTGCTGCCCTGTAATAGGCCGGTCGGGCTGCCACTCATGAGTCCTGGAGGGCTGGAGCCAATCAGACCTGACGCACTGCTGTTCATTAATCCTGGATTACCCAATAGAGGCAGAGAGGTCTCAGCCAGCGCCGCCTACAGCAAATACATATAAGAAAAAAAAAGGTGTGTGAGTTTCATAGTTCCAACACATGCAAACCCTTTTCTGCAGGGTTTCCTCATGCAGAATCAATTTCCTAATTTTAATTGAGTAACTTCAGAATTTTTGCTGAAGAAGCAATCTCGCATTTCTCCATGTGCCACGGAGATAAAAATGGCTGAGAAATGCACGAGGTGGCAGGAGAAAAAAACACACTGGAGAAAGTTGCAAAAAGTTGCTGTCTTCTCACAAGTCAGGCCTCACACGAACAGCGGATAAAAAACCTCAAGCATCCAAATGATAATGAAACCCTCCAAAACTTCACCTCAAACACTCGAAGAAAGACTCTTGACATTTTCGCCTCTTGCACATTAAAGTTATATACAGTAATTAAATTTTAAAGTTTTTGCCATGAGCGTCTCGCTGGCCGACACTGCGAGGCCAAATCATTTATGACAGTTTGGATAAATATTAATGATGATTATGCCCTCGTGTTTGCACTCGCTGCTATCAATCAGAGAAGCTACTCCACTCTACCACACGGTGGCCTTGCAGACTCTGAGTGTCTGTGCCAACCTGCCTCACACACGCA